>VOQJ01033476.1:2970-22360 GCA_015052665.1 Apistogramma diplotaenia | reverse complement strand
GAGAGGCTGAGAGGAATACTGCAACAACCGAGGTGTCCAGAAAAGCATTTCTAAATGCACAACACATCAAACCCTGATGCAGATGTGTTGCTGCAGCAGAAGACCACACTGGAGGACACTCCTGTCAGCGCAGAGCAGGAAACTGAAGCTACAATTTGCACAAACTCACCAAAAACTTTGCCTGGTCTCATGAGTCTTGATTTCTGTTTGAGCATTCAGAGGTCCAGAATTTGGCATAAACATCATGAAAGCCACTTAGTAGCATCTTTAAAAAAGTATTGTTGCTGAGCATGTCATCCCTTTATGACCGCAGTGTGCCCATCTCCTGATAGCTGCTTCACGCAGGACAACGTCATGTCACAAAGATCAAGTCATCTTAAACCGGTTTATTGAACGACGATCTCGCTGTAACCAGGTCTCCGTCTAATAGAGCGCCTTTGGAATATGGTGGAAATGAAGATTTGGAAGATGAGGCGTGACTAGTGAAGTGGGCGATGAGTGTAGTTATATGAATAAGTATTTTTTTTATTTATTGTCAATATTATCTTTACCACCAATAAAAAATACTGCATTATATAAGTGCATGATCTGGTAGATGCATGCATTCATGCACGCACGCACGCTTGCACAACACACACACACACACACACACGATACAGATTAATTTTCTATCTTTAATTTAAGGTGGAACTGGCAATTATAGAAACAAGAGGTCTAATGAGTTTTGCTCCTGATATCTGGCAGTCTAAATAAAGTTTTAATTCACCTGCGACATTATTAAAAAAGTTTAGTGAAAGCCAAAGTTCAGTGATCCTGTTTGGTTTTATTTGAGTGCCTGTAAGCTAATTAAAACAGTTTGCTTACAAAGAAAAAGAAAATCTCACCGTAATTTAAAATGGATTTATCTTGTTTTTGTTGGTTTATTTTAGCTAAGTTTTGCTCATCTGGTTAGCAGCAGCAGGATTAATCGTTCTTCCGTCGAGTCACGCTGACCTGCTTTTTATTGTAAATGGAGGTTCTCTGCTGTTGTTTTCAATTCTGTGCTCCAGCTGCCTTTTATGAAACAAGCTTCACTTCTGCCTTTTATTAGCCTCGCTTGCAGCGATCGCGTTTCAGCCCTCAAATCTCAGATGCGCAGGACAGTCCCAAATTCATTCTACAACTGGACGGCGACCCGAATCATTATGAAGTGCTGTTTATCAACAGCAGCTGGTCCAACCAGTCCAGAGCTCTGATCTCAACATCACGGACACTGAGAGGGCGCTGAGAGAGGATATGTGACACAAATATGGACTGAATAAATTGGAAGGATACTGAATTTTCTTTTAGTGCATCAGAATTTGCTGCATGTTCACTGTGCAATAAAGATAAAACTGTGTTCATCCTGGCTTTGTCAAAGAATTTAGAGTAAAAACTGTTTGAGTCAAAAAGGTGAATATTTAGGGACACTTCAGTGACACTTCTGGGAATCTGAGAACTGCTTCCTAGAAAGCAACCTGTCAGCAATAAACACCTCGGTACGTCCTGTCCTCTGCGCTCCAGGGGCACAAAAGGACCAATCGAGTTTAGAGAAGATGTTGCAGGTACATGAAGGCTCAGTGTCGTGGTTTTAAATCCTAGAACCTCGTAAAAAAAAAAAGTTCATAAATCATCATTTTACTGAGAAAAAAATGATCATGATCATTTGCTATCTCTTAAACAGAGGATCCACTCTGGAGATGTGATCATGATGTCAGGCTTTCAGTTATGTTACCCTCCATTCTTCCACATTCACCACAATTTGTTTCAATTTCATGCAATCAGTCATCTTTCCAGCTGTGGCTGTCACCAATGACAGACTTACATTTTACAGCTTTCCCATGTGTGAAATAGCCACAAAAAAAAAAAAGTTTTTTTTGAAAAGTAATTATAATGATTTTGTATTCGTTCCATATTTAACTTCCATGACAAGATAAAGAATCCAGGACTTTAGCTCTATATTCATAAAAGAAAATCTGCATATAAAGTTATTGTTTGACGACCCAAAAAAAGCCTAATTTGCATCAGTGATATCACTCATTTTGA
Organism: Apistogramma diplotaenia; assembly: GCA_015052665.1. Lineage (NCBI taxonomy): Eukaryota > Metazoa > Chordata > Actinopteri > Cichliformes > Cichlidae > Apistogramma > Apistogramma diplotaenia. The sequence goes on along the minus strand of VOQJ01033476.1, from coordinate 20,296 downwards.
AATGATTTAGAAAAAAGGCTGATGGTGTAAAACTGACTGCTCATGTAGTCTCATATAGACACTGTAAATTACAGACTCCAGAACTGTGATAATAAACAGTAAACAAACAACAAAACACAAGTCTGTCTTTATGATTGTTTATCATAATGTAATGCATAAAGCAATTCACCGGTGCTGTTTTATTTTAGCTGCTGCAGTTCAAATAGGACTTGAAAAGTATTTGTAGTTTCACAAAGCTGAAAAGTGATTCAAATTAATTTCTTCTGCTGGGATTAAATTATGTATACTGTAGATGCATGCATTTATTATTATTACATTTCCAAAAGAATCACCTCCAAAGTTATTGTTGAGGATGACAAGTGTGAATAATTTTGCTAAAGTTGTTTTCTTTTTCAGTTTTCCTTCGCTTTGCGCAGTAGGGGAGCTTTAAGCAGTAGGATATACTTTGTATTTACACCGTCTGTGTAATATGCAACAACTGATGACACAAAACCTGACAACATGACTCACTGCTACTGAATCCTTTTAAACCTTTTCACTGTTCAAATCAACACGTCGTCTAAAAAAAAAGAAGCTGAAAAAGCTTTAATGTTAGCATTCAACAGATGGCACCATTAAGCTTCCTCACATCCACATCCTCTCTTACCAAACTCCAGCAGCCCTTCTGTGAGAAAGCTGCTTCAGAGCTGTAAGGCAGCACCGACTTACTGTTTCATACCTTCCTTTGGCACATAAACATCAAGGAAAAGGAGAATAAGACACAAAGGTGAACGCAGTCTGTCACTAATGTGGAAGAGAAACAAATAACAGGAGGAAGTAAAAAAAAAAACACTGCCTTACAAAGACTGTGATTATAGGTTTGGCACCTGAAGCGGCAGCTGCAGCATCACTTTAGCGCCGTCGTTTAATGGGAAAAATGTTTTCTCATCCCTCCAAGGTTGGTGAAACTTGCTTTAGTGGTGAGAAGAGAAAAAAAAAAGCCACCTTTGTACACACAGATGTACACGACGGCCATACTGTACGCGCCAACCTAAAAGGAAACAAGCAACCTGCAGATCAGCGCGCCTGGTGCCGTCTCATTCCAGCCTTATGGAGAAAGAGTGACTTTTTCCCTAACTGAAAGAGCTCCTTCTTTGTAATACATCCTATTCCCTGATTTTACTGTGGATTTCAATTTCCATCGCATCTGGACACTGAAAGGCCCCTTTGTGAGATGTGAGAACAATGAAGTGAGAGAAAAAGATAGCCGGCGAAAAAGAGTTCAAGCCTTTCCGAATATACTTTTCCTACCGCCAAACTTATATTAACCTCCTCCTGTTCCATTGTCAGAGATAGTGCAGTGCCAACAGGAAAAAAAGGTCACAGCTGAATAGTGCCATTGGTTTCGCGAGGCAGGGAGAAGCCTGCTCGGTGCATTAAAGTGTCTATCAGTTCAGATTGAAGATGGTTATTTAGGAAGGGAAAAGAAGGAGGGAAAAAAAGAAATGTCTAATAAAAAGGCTGATAGATTCTTTTAAACTCCACTTTTTCGATAGTGGGTTCACCAATAAAGCCACAGTCAAATGAAAGGAATTAGATCTCCTCGGAAGAGACGTCTGATTTGCTCGCACGAATATTCAGCCGTCACCTCTCGCTGGCTCTCCCATAAAGCCCTCGGGATTTTAAAAGAGCATTTATTAAAAGTGAGCAAACACTCCTCTCCGGTTACACTTCTGCTCTGTAATAAAATTGTGTTTACTGTATCAGTCCCCAGAATTAATGAGACTAAATGCTTGGCTGAGTTTATATGTGGAGATGAAACAGATCAGATGTTGAGAACATTTTCAAACTTTTCATCACTCAGCTAATGTAAAAAGCTGTAAACGGGAACGTGACACCGCAGCGAAGGGAGAGAAATACACACCTGCTCATCATAAAAGTTGCAAACGCACACTTTTGCCTCATGTTTGTTGCTTGTTTTTGCTGTATATGCTCAGCCGTTGTAGTAAATCTTAATATTTTCTTCAGGATCTGCATCTTTTGCAGGAAATCACTAAATAAACCGCAAACTCCGCTCAGGTGCTGTGGGCCATAAGGGACTGCACATTACTTTTAGTGTGAAAGTGTAACAGTTTCAAGAGCCCTTAGCAAAATGAAGTTTATTCAAGTGTACTATGAGTATAGTTATTTTATACTAAAACTGAGGAAGTATACTTGAAGGTGACTTTTTATAAACTACACTTAAGAATAGTATAGGGAAGTATACTTGGCTTATACTGAAAAGAATAAACAAAAGTCTAAGGCTAAGTACATTAATACATAGACATACTTATACTTAAATAACTTGTATTTGTACTTTAGTATACTTTTTACATCTTTCTGCCACAAAGTACTAATACTTTCTATATCTTGCTCCAAGTGAATAATAAGGTCAAGTTACTGACTTCATTGACAGGCTGCTGGCAGCCGAAGGTCAAGCCCACGGTCAACATCCGCTACTTCTGAGGCGCTCCTGGATGATTTTCCCCATGAAGATGCGTTTATTTACATGTAAACTGGCAGGTGAGACGTTCTTTTCAGGAGAATAAATGTGCAGATGCTGTTCCTGCAGTGAGTGCTGTTCCTCAGGCCTGTAGGAACCATCCTGCAGCCACTAACATGGAACTGTTTAATGGTTTAAATCAGGCATGTCAAACTCGCAGCCCGCGGGCGGCTTACGGCCACGGCCCCTACTTCCGGCCGAGAATTACCGTTAAAAATATGGTACAAATAGGCCCTTTAAGTTACTTTTTTGACATTCCACTTTCTCCTCCAGTTAAGAGGGTTGAGCGGAATGTCAAAAAAGTAACTTTAAGGGCCTATACCATATTTTTAACGCCAATTCTCGGCCGTAAGTAGGGGGCGTGGCCGGAAGCGACCGGCGGGCCGCGAGTTTGCCTGGTATGAATAATAGTTTCTTCAGGTTTCAGAAGTGATGCATTAAATGAAACGTGGGCACACAGTAGGCTGCAATGCACATTATTATTTAGGAGTTATTTACACTATTATGATATGAGACTTACTGAAATATGTCATCTTTCAATTTTATATATCATGTTCACTCGCAATACACAGTTATCGTGACACCCCATAACAGAATGTGTTGCAATAGGTTGGCAACGGCTTTCAGAAACTACATACAATCAGACCTTTATTCGCAGTTAGGGAAGAAAATCCTTTGTTGTCCATAATCTTCTTCCTCTGTGCCATTGATGCTACCATCAGATGATGCCACGGTGGAAAATATTGCTCAGTTTTTGTGACCAAATATCTGTGCACCTCTGTCCCAAACATCTGTGACCCCTGGTGCCTTTGTAGTTTTCTAATCTTCTTCAACATGATTCAATGTCATCTCGATATGAGCCCTTTTCTTGGAGGTGACTTGGAAGCCCACTCAAGGTTTAAATGATAATGTTTCATATGCCGGACCATCAAACAATTACTGTGCTGTTTGTTGCTACATGTTCTTGAATTCTGGGAACCGTCTACCATAAATTACTACTCAAAGCCTTCACCGCAACCTTTTCACGGAGCTGAGGTCATTTGTAGAAAACAGATGGAGCTTCTTCATCACTAAACAAGATATAAAAAAAAAGCCCTTGTGCTATAAGCCTTATTAGTTTGAAATCTGATTTTTATTTCTACTAGCTGTACTGCCCAATTTTGTCAACTTTGTAGTAAAGTCACAGGAGTTATGAAATAATTTAGGATGTGTGCATAAAAATGCAGGTTTCTCACAAAAATGGTGACAAAAGGATATAAATGTTTTAATAGGTTTTATAGTGTGTGTGTGCGCGCGTGCATGCGTGCGTGTGCAAGCATGCATGCAGGTATGAGTTTTCGTATATGTTCCACTACTGACTGCAGATGGAAGTGAGCTAAATCTGGAACAAAGTTTGATTTGTGTGACTAACGGTGTGAATTTGTTTGACATTTTGAAAGAGAACATGAGACTTATCAAAAAGCCAGCAGCAAAGGAGGAAAATGGGTCATTTATAGGTTGAACCAGGTGACGGATAACAAATGGTTCTTACAAGAGCAACAAGTGTAAATGTTTGCTTTCAGATAAGCACCGTGGAAGTGGAAACATTCTGAAGTTATTGTTGTTAAAAGATCATTTCGAGTTCACAATCAGAGCTGCAGTTATAACAGTGCACATTACAACTGCAAGGTATGATAAATAATAAGGTGCATTACCAGTGTGTATGTTGTTCAGAAATGACAAAGCTTTCAAACATGTTGTTTATCATCACCATTGGCTTCCATCTTCATTGTGAAACTTTGCAGGGACCCTTTATAGAGCCACATGAAAAATAGAAAGTTAATATAGTCCTGGTGTTGTTTTACAGATAGGTTTACCAGGTCCCCCACCCTGGACCTGCACCTGCTGGCTACGCCTTAGCTCATAGACTCTGGCTGGGGGTCTATGGGGATACAAAGAGGATATACGGGCCTGCTGTGGGAGTTGGTGCTGGAATATGCCGAAAGAATTGCCATATAGCTGGAGTTCCTCACGCAGTCACAAAGGGCTACGCTGGAAAAGCTGTGCAACAGTTTAGGGTGATTAAGTACGGAGACAGAAATGTACTAACCAAGTAAAGAGCGTGCTGAGAAGATCAAAGGAGTACAGTACACGAGAGAGAGGGGGGGAGGATGGATGGAGGAAAGTTAGTTACTCAGGAAGTGCAGAGAATTATAAGGAGAAAGTGAGAGCAGCTATGAAGAGGATGAAGACTGGGAAGGTTATTGGTCCAGATGACGTATCTGTGGAGGTTTGTCTAGGAGAGAGGACACAGGTGACGATCAGTGAGCAGAAGTACGGCTTCAAGAAAGAGCAGATGTGATGTTTGCTTTGAGAGTGCTGATGGAGAAGCATAGAGACGGTCAGAGGGAACTGCACTGTGCCTTTGTGGATGTAGTGAAGTACTGCATGAGGAAGCCAGGAGTGGCAGAGACATATGTGAGGATGGTGTAGGACATGTATGAGGACAGCAAGAGGGACTGCGGTAGGAGTGACGGTGGGACAGGAGTGGGGGTGGGATTATGTCAGAGATCAGCTGAGCACCCATTCTTGTTTGCACTGGTGAGTCTCTGTAGACCATCATGATCACATGGAGGTGTTATGGATGATTTATGACAGAAGGATAACAGCAAGAGTGAAAGGCAGCAACAAGACTGGAGGCAGAGATGATGATGAGATTTTAAGATTTTAGAGAGGCGAGGCTGAGCTGGTCTGGACATGAGGGACGGTGCATTGAACAAAGGATTTTGTAGATGGAGCCGACAGGCCGCAGGAAACGAGGAAGACCACAGAGAAGATTCACGGGTGTAGTGAAGGAGGAGATTCAGAGGAGGATGTGGTGAGATGGAGGCAGGTGATCCGCTGTGGCAAAGAGCCGAAAGAAGACAAAGACTAGAATTTTGCAGTTTGAAGTAAAAGATTCGTCCATGAAGACCTTGACTTTGGAAATATCTCACCCCAGCACAATGTTAAACTTGTATTAGCGCCTGACTTCAAACAAAGGGTTACTGTGTGACTAATGCAGCCTCAGTGCACCTCTGCTTATTTTCAGGTTGGTCACAGCAGGCATCATTTTTAAACCCTGCTTTTGGTATTTTAGAAGAAGCATGCACAAAGTAATTGCAGCATGTACACGAGGGCTGAATTGGGACTTTAAAGTGGCACTGTTGAAGCAGTCTTTGCACAACCTGCGCTGTGTTCTTTATGGTGGGACGTCGTGTTCTGTTTCAGGATGAGCTCCATCTCGCTTTCATTCAGCAGGATGCAGATGAGCCATTAAAAAAAAGCCTCCTGTTGTCTGTTATTTCAGACAGTGTCACCGCCTGTGCTGCTCAGTATCAGGTGGCAAATGCTAATTTGTGCCTTTATGAGCTATTTTTATTTTGGGTCCAGAATAACACCAGGGTACCCACAGGATAATTATGATCCTTGTTGACCCATTCTTAATTTTGATGTTGAATGTGATGAAATTTCTAAAAAGAAAGAAAAAATAGATACATTTTTTCCCCCCATGTATTAGATGAATCTGTTCAGCTGCTCGTTAATGCTAATATTTAATCAGCCAATCACATGGCAGCACCTCAGTGCATGTAGGCATGCAATCGTGGTCAAAGTTAGAGCGCTGAGGCGGCACAACAGAGGACTGTGAGCTGTACTTGCAGGTTAACTACAAAGAAAACACAAACATAAACTTTACTTGAGACTTTATTTGCTTCATTTGCACACTTACTGCAGTTTCTGAAAACTTTTGTGACAGCAGTTCAGTTCAGACATGTTAACGAAGAGCGGAACAGAAATCATTAATCATGTTAACTTACATGTAAATGAGTGATGTTACAGCTCATTCTGCACTTTACTCACCTGAAAACTGCACATTAGAGTTTTTAAACTTTAAACCTGATGAATTCAGTAACCACTGGCACAGCAAGTGCATTTAGTTTGGACTCTGTTCCACAGCCTAAACAAGCAGACCCAGAGATGATCCAGATGAAAATGGCATTAATTCTGCTGATTGCTTATTCCTGCAGATGCACAATTTACAGAAAGAGTGTGAATTTTTTATGTCTGTTAGTGCACACCATCATTAAAAGAGTCAGTGAATGTGAAACACTGAACATAACCTGTTGCACACGTGTGCTCAGCAGTGAGGCTGAGCCAGTGAGATGAGAGGCGCCTTTAGGCTCAAGATACGTCACATACCCATTAAACTTTGGAACTCATCTCTCAGTATGAAAAATGTAGCACTTGTCAGGGAACTGATGATGTCCCAGTGTACTCGATGCCTTCTGCTACCATTACAGTTACAGAAAGCTATTGATTTGCTTGTTTTCAGCCTAATTTGGAGCGGACAAGGACACTGTTTAATCCATTACATGCAACCCAGAACTTTCAGTTCCCCTGAAATCACTGAATCTTCCAGAGTCTCTCAGGTTAGACAGCAACAGGAGTTTAATTTGAAAAGAAGAAAAAATGGCAGAAAACCTAATGAGAATAGCATACCATATAAATGAAAGAAGTGGGAAATGCAGTGGAAAAACAGTATCTGTATACTGTTATCCATCTCTGAGGCCGGAGCAGGGTAAACAATCTCCACGTCTCCATGGCAGCAGAGTGCTGCAAGCAGGGCAGCAATGACGCAAAACAACCCCAGCTCTGGATATGGGAGTTTGCTGTTTGACGTATATGAGAGGACGCATCAAACAATCAGCATCTTCATTTTCCAGCATCATCTCAGCAGAAGCAGAGGGAGAAGAGATGCGACCGTTCTGGGCAGTGCCACTCTTGATCCTTATTGGCCAACATCAGCAGCACTTTAAATAAGCAAATATGAATGTAGGATTTTAGCAATCCACTTGTGATGGCTTCACTTGATTGGGATTCATGGTCATCTCTCTTTAAAATATCACCCAGAAGTTTTTCCCTCCATAAAAAAGTGATGCAAAAGCTTCACCAAGATAACCTGACCAATTAAAAATACATTTAAAAACATCCCTTTCTTCCTTTTCTCCCTCATTGTGTTCTGTTCCTGTCTGCTGTGTGTGTGTGTGTGTGTGTGTTTGTGGAGCAGCTTTTGAGGACCGGCGTGGGCGAGTGAGAGACGAGCGCTAAAAATCCCACAGCAACAAGCAGATGATGCACAGACACCAGTAAACAGCGCTGATGGAAAATGGTTCCGACCACTTTCCGCTTGTCTCGTATCCTTGTGTGAATGTGTTAATGTGTGTAAGCGCGTGTAAGCGGCGAAATCGTGATGCGCTGCCAACATCAGCCAAATACATTTATCGCTCTGTGACAGGCTGCTGTTCTCGCTAAACTAATGGAAGAGGTTTCAAATGAAGGATTCACTGATATGAACGTTTTCTGACACATTCTGGTATACTTCCTGATTCTGATCATTCAAAATGATACCTTCCTGAAATGTGATTTCCATCATGGAGTCTGTGTCCTTGCCTAACAGGGAGTATCTGGTGAAAAACTGCCGTCATGTGGTTTATGTCTTTTGGTCAAGGCCCGCGAGCAGCCCATGTTCTGCCAGGGATTTCTGAAAAAGCTCTAAATTTCCTAGACTAGGGAAGCATATCCGTGGGATAGAAGGTAGAAGAGTTCGAGCTAACCTCTCCTTCCGCTCCTCCTCACTCCCACACGGCGCTCCGCCGCATATCAGGATCATTATTACGAGCTGAGAAAAGCTCAAAGACGCTTTGTTAGGAAACAATTGTTCAGGAAGGAGATCAGCAGCGGATTCTCAAAAAAGTTGGTTTCACACTGTGTCTTAGCATGAGTTATAAATAATATGACGACAAAGAAGTTTGGGTTGTATTTTTATCAGTGATTGGGGTATGTAAACGTACTGCAAATTAAAGGTTATAACACCCGTTTTTATAGGTTCATTGGCTCTTTGCCCTCATTCATCATGAAGTATTTGCACGACTGCATTCACCAATGCAGCCGTGCTCATAAACACAAGCTGATGTGTGTCTGCTTTAGTGAGAGTACGAAAGTTTAATGCTTTGTTCATCTTGGAGGAATCTTGGAGTCATTGTTGATCAGGTCATGTCCTTCATTACGTTGCATTTATTCATCATTAATAATCTCTGGCTCTCTTCCACAGCATGTCTCTGTCCTGTCTCCCTCCTCTCATCCACAGCCAGTCATGGCAGATGGCTACCCATTGCTTGGCCTGGTTTTGCTGGACGTTTCTTCCTGTTGAAACTGACGTTTTCCTTCCTAAGCGCTTGTTCACACTAATTGTTGGGGTTTTCTCTATAATTGGGGGCCTGTACCTTACAATATAATGGACCTCAAGGCAACTGTTGTTGTGATTTGGTGCTATGGAAATAAAATTGAATTGAATAGAATTTGTTCATATATATTCATTGTTTTTCTTTTAGTCTCCAGTCTCTTGGGAGCTGAGTGGCACAATCAGATAAAGCACATACTCGGTGCTTGCTGTGGAACGGCTGGCTGGGTATTTGCAGTCTGTTTTTTCTATCCTCTTTCTGTCTAATATTCTTGTTAACTTGCAGGTGGAGTTGCTGAGCAGGTTGCTGTGCCTTTGGTTTCTTCCTGTGAGCTGTCCTTCCTGCACCCATTCTGCATCTAATAGTTATGTGATGGGTTTATACAGGCTGGAGGTGGCAACAGTTCTCTACCAGGTTGGCGTCCCGATCCTGCGAGTCTGGAAATCTGAAATCCATCAGCCACTTGCAGATTCCCTCAGAGTCTCTACAAAGCTTAAACTCGAATCAGACACAAACTAACATCCTGTTCTGAGAAATCATGTGTCTGCGGTCTGACATAGACCCTGTGTTCAAACTGGTAGAGCTGTAGAAAGTCCCTGCCTCTGGTTTCCCTCTTGAGGGTGTTTCCTTCATAAATCTCGCAAACCTGCCATCTGTTGGCTGAGTCAGCTTTCTGCGCCTGCCTCTTTCCAAACATTTCAGTAACGCAGTAAGTTTTTAAACATCAAACAACAATAGAGCAATATAATTACTTCTCCTTTGCGCTCTTATTGTATCTGAGTGCAACACAGCACATGTCTGTAAGCACATTATATTAGTACAATAAGGTATTACTGCACTGTATAGTAATTGCATTAGAGTTACTAATCAATCATTGTGCTGTGAAAATTTTCTTTCATTCCACATACTTGTACGTGCACTTTGATTCTGGCATGTATGGTTACATGCACAGTGCTACAATACATCACCGAGGCTTATCCCACACAGACTGTTGCTGTGGTACTTGGAGAAGCATGTAAGAAAGAGAGCAGGAGAGGAAGAAGAGAGGTTAGATTAAAACATAAGGGCTGCTTTGATAAACTGGACTGTAAAGTTATGTTTTTTCATCCTGCTCAACAAACCAAGATATACTAACTTTGTGTTATTCAAGGGTTGCATGAAAATACCACAGTTTAGTGCAGGATAAACAGGTCATCCTGCAGTGTGGTAAAGTTACAGTGTTAGACTAGTGTTCATGGTCAGTGTTTGGGTACTTCAGGTGTACAGTAGCAGAATTTGAATACTGATGCAAATCAGCTAAGCTGGCTCGGGAAACATCTGCTCCATGTAGCACCACGTGTCAGCTGATCACAGACAAAAAAAATCTACTAGAGCTCAAAATAGAGTCATGATTCTTTTGCCACGTGGAGCCGTTACCTCTGCCCTGAGGCTTCCCCCACCTGCTGAATCCCACTTTAACCCCTGACTGTCATCATTGTTGTGTTTACATGTGGAGGCAAAGTCACCCTGTAAAATATTCTAGACAATAGAAAATAGAGCTATTTTTTATTCTCTTTCACAGCTTGTGTCCTACATAACAGATTCAAGCTGAATGCATTCATAATGATTCAATCCATCCTCTTCAGCTCATCCCATTCAGGGTCATGGAGGGGGGGCTGGAGCCTATCCCAGCAGCCTGTCACACCTATGGATAATTTAGAGTGACCACTTAACCTAACCCCAGTAAGTGCATGTCTTTGGACTGTGGGAGGAAACCCACACAGACAGAGAGGCCTGGGCTGAGGTGGAACCAGGCAATGGTACCAGGTTCAGTTAGCTTTACGCAAAAATAGAAAGAAACATCCTCCAAAGAGTTACTTTTAGTTTCTTACTTTGAGTAAATGTGCTTTTTCACTTTTACTTGAGTAAAAAAGTTGATTCAGTACTTCAGCTTTTACTGGAGTATTTCTAACACAAGTATCTGTACTTTTGCCACCTCTCTCTCTCTCTCTGCGTCTGCACTGTAGAGGGAGAAGCTCCTGCAAAGCTCGCTGGGAGACGGGAAAGAGCCAGAGGAAGTTGTGCTTTACACAGAGGCAGAACGGTGAGGAAAATGAGCGATAGAAAATGTAAAGCAGGAAAAGTGCCCGCAGTTTGCCACACAGTGCGTCTGCTAGCTTAAAGAACAGCTGCTGTGTTTCCAGGGAGAGAAAAGAAAGAGCAGAGATGAAGAAAGAGGACAAAGGCCTACTTTTACTTTCTTACTCTGAGTACATTTTAGTGTCTGTACTTTTACTTGAGTAAAGTACTTGTACTTCTACTTAAGTACAGAATACTAGTCCTTTAACCACCTATGCTCACCTGTAGAAATCAGTGCTGTTTACCTGTGGCTCTGTTCAGCTTCTTTCTTTCAGGAAATACAGTATATCTCTACAGATATTATAATGTTTCAGCCACATTCTGACCTAAACTGTGCTTCACAGCAGAGTACATGCACCTGAATATTCAGCCTATCACCGGAGTAATAGGCAACAGCAGGATGAAAGCACTGAGAATCCAGCCCCTTCTACCCATCTGTCATTACTGTCAGAGCAGCCGGAGCACAGAGGGTCAATGAAACTAATTTAGACATGATTAGGAAAAAAGAAATTGGGCAAAGGATGAGTCAGCTTGCATTTGCAAAAAAAATTTGGACTCACAAGAAGCATAGCAACTCAAAATCAGCGCAGACACCCTATCTGGAGGACGGGCGGCACACACTTTCTTAAACACGCGCTCAAGTTCACGGCCCTTATTCCCGCTCACACACACACAAACACATTTCGCAGTCTGAGGGGGAGGACACGTTTATCATTTTTCTCTTACTGGTCTCTGTGCTACTGGAGCAAAGGTCAAAGGAGAAAAGGGGACACAAGAGGGAACACACAGTTCCTCTATTCGCTCTGGATTTTGTAGAAGGGAAATAGTCTGCTGGTGTTGCCTCGTATCATATAACATCCTGCTGCAGAGTGTTTCAGAGACTAATATGGCAAACAGAATTATCAGAAGATAATTGAAGTAGGCAGAGAAAGAATGTAGGAATCAAAACAAGTATTCTGTATTTTCAAAAGGCCTAAAAAAACTGATAAATGAATCATTTGAGGCAAACAGAAAAGCAAAAGCAAAGCCGGATTCTATATCCAAACTCCATTTACTCCTCCTTTGGTGCATTCTCCTCCAGCTCTTTTTGTGTTTCTGCCGTGTACAATAAAACTGAACCAACTGCATAAATTCTTCGGTGGAGGTAACTATCAAGAAAGGGAAATTGTAGAACTGAGTTGGCAAACTCCAATCTCTTCCATGAAAATGAGACGCGGTACGTGCCCACCCACCATCGTGACCTCCACACCACTATTGTTCCTGTGTCTGTGCCATCCTTATTGGCACCTATAGCTTGAAACAACAGCGTGGACCGTGTTTGTTCTTGTGGTACTGCACAATAAGCTTTGCTGAATCCAGCCTCCATCCACGAGAAGAAGCATCATCGACGCCACCTGTTTTTGAGAGGAAAGGTGGCTAAATGTGACTTTCTGCTTCCACTGGCTTTGAAAGTAGAGGGCATGGTTCTGCTTTATATCATTACTGAGCAGCACTGACAGCACATAGGTTTCATAAAAGGACAGAATCAGTTCGAACGACCTCTCTGGCCTTTCCGCTTGCCTAAGAAACCATTTTATTAACTCTGACGAGTTTCGCGCTTCAGCTCAGATCGCCGATATCGTTTCAGGTGTAAAATATTCTGCACTCGAGCATGCCGTGTAACCTCGGCCGCAGGTTGATTGGAGCTCAGTGCCAGACTTTGAAACAAGCCTCAAAGTGACCAGGTCACTGACAGCCACAGCTGAGATGAAGCAGGATGACCTCACACTCCTAAGCAGATTTTGTGAAATTGAAATGAAATCTCAGAGCAGCGATTTCCCCCGATTCAAAGTCACATATAAAAGCAACACCTACACAAACAGAAACATTAATGGCATAGAATGAAAATAATGGCGGCGCTTCAAATTGCTTAGTTGCTGAATTAGACAGATGATTGGCAAATTAAAGCTTTTACGGGTAGAGTAATCACTGCCTCTCTGAACAAGCTAAAGGATTGAAAAGTTAACCCTGTACGTGCTCTACCTTAGCCGTGGAAGCAGGTGAGAAAATTCATGTTTCTAATGAGCTCGTGAGAAAAGGCTGTTCTAAAGGCACTGCTGTACACTGGCAACCTCAAGTGGCAAAGAGAGGTAAGTCAGCAAAGTTAAAGCAGACGCCAGGGAGCGTCTTTAAGGTTACAGACACAACCACTCTGCCACGTCTTATAAAAGATATCTTTATTGTCATTGCACAGTACAATGAAACTCTGCATCCTCCAGGTGCTGAAAAAATAAATCATACCAAATAGAAGTAAGAACTATAAATAAAATTAATAATAAGGATCTGATATTTACAGCGATCAAAGGCTGTGTCAGGAGCAAATAAACAGTCTATTTATACCTGCATGCAGTGTGCTAAAACGGTGTAGTGACTTTGGAGCTGATGTACTTCCCACAGAAGTAAAGCAGCAGAAACAGCAGCTGACATATTCCTCTGATGAATAAACAGTGAGACGAGCAGAGTCTGAGTCAAAAAACAGCAATATTCCAGCATGTGGGGCACCAGAAAAATTCCCTAAAATAACACATGAACAACATGAAAAAAAGGGAAAATTAATGTATTTTTACAGGGAGGTAAAGTAAGTAGCAGTTGTGTTAGTGCTAAATACATAAAGCCTTTTGGATTTTTACATATTTTTATATTAAATAAAATACATGTGTATGTGTAAAAGCAATGATCTTTCCTAACAAATCAGGCTTATGAATGCAGAAAAGTACTGTTATTAATAGAAAATCCTTTGTTTCATAATTAATGGTGATGATTAATGACTACAATTATGAACTATCCATTAAAAAAAAGCCAAAATACTGTTGTTAAACTAATAACTGGGTTTATAATTATACCAAACTACTGTTCGGTTTTTGACTACCTCAATCAGCCATCATGGTGGTTAGCCAACTGGGTTAGCATTGTTGCCTCACAGCACGGAGGTCTGGGTTCAATTCCACCTTGGCTGTGGTCTTTGTGTGGAGTTTGCATGTTTTCCTTGTGTTTGTGTGGGTACTCCGGTTTCCTCCCACAGTCCAAAGACATGCACTTACTGGGGTTAGGTTAATTGGTCACTCTAAATTGCCCACAGGTGTGAATGATTGTCTGTCTCTCTGTGTTGGTCCTGCGACAGGCCGGCGACCAGTACAGGGTGTACCCTGCCTCTCGTCCTATGACAGTAAAATAGGTTTTTACATGTATTACACGATGAGAACAGGACAAGACTCTAGAAGGGCATCAACAGAGCCGAAGGACCCGTGTGTCCTCCTGTATGCAGGGAGGAACAGAGCGAAGCCTGCCAGGCCTTCAGTGGGACTTGTGCTCACAGCCCAGCATCATTAAAATAAATGGGCATAGCCAGAGAAAACTGTAACTGGCTGGTCTGCCACAGGCATCCCATTCTCTTCACAGGTGAGAGCATGGTCACAGTTTCAGGAAAAGCTTCCTGCTGGAAGTCTTCATCTTCCCTTTTTCAACTTTGCTGGAATTTCTGTTGAAAAGGCATTTGTCTGTTGAATTAAATACAAAAAAACAACAACAAAAAAACCCCCAGCAACCACAAATAATTAGAAAACAGTAACTATGTGGCAGTATATTAACATTCATAACATTTAAGACAAAAAGAAAAAAGGAGTGCATTACACAAGTGACAATGAGAACACATCAAAAGCATGACACTGTAACACACAGGCAATTTCAAGAAACTGGTCCCCAGGATGGGTTAAAGGATCTGATGTGACAGTCTCCTGATCATATTTTGAGAAATTATCTGATTAAAAGTGTACAGCAGAATGTACAAGACATGCTCTCACAACCGCGGCTAATTTAGAGCAGCCTGTGGGAGAGAACTGGAGGAAGCCAACGCCAGCTCAAGAATATGCAAAGCCCACCCAAAACGTTCCCTCTGTCAGGTGACAGTACAGCGCTAACCACTGTACCATCATCATCAATTTCTTTTTGCACAAAACAGTAATGGAAAGGCTTTGTGCATGGTGTGTGAATTAGCTGTAAATATAGAAAAAAAATGCAGCGCAATCTGTTAGTGGTGCATTTCACTGAATGTGTAGAAAGTGAGTGAGCCCTGTGTTCCACGAGGGTTTCCTGACACCTGGGGAAACAAACAGAAAGCTGATGTGGTTCCAGATGCTGCTGAATACATACAGCAGGATGATCTGTGGAGATTTATCCCCACAGTGCTCTTTACCTTCATTTCTTGCAGTTTTACAGGAAAGACCGTGGATGTTGTTGGTGGACAGAGTGTGCTCTGGAGCCTTTTAGGACTCCTGCTTTTATTCTGTTCCTTTGAAAAATCATTAACTCAGAGCAGATGCAGACTGCAGTGAAACCAGAGAGAGATAAAGTTTGGGCTCTATCACAGCACCGAGGTAGTCTTTTATAATGCAACAAACATATCTCGAGGTGTGATGTGTACACACAGGGTTTCATTCTCTGGATTTGAACATATTTGATTTAAATTCCCGAGCCTCCTCCTCCTTCTGTGCGCGGCGCTGCCGGGCAGCGCTCCGAGAAGGCGTGTCCAGTGACGTCCCCGAATGGGGCAAACCTTAAACCTGGCATTTTGTGGGCTGGAGAGGGATTGAGTGGAAATATCAGTGACACACCAGCAATGAAGAAGTTCGTGGGGGAATAACGCGGAGGAATACGCGCCGGGTGGGTTTATAGTTTCACTTTTACGCTTTCAGTTTTCCCTCCGGCATTTATTGAGTCTTCGTAGAGACTTTGGAGGTGCTGAAAGCCCACAGAAGTAAAGCAGCAGAAACGGCAGCTGATATGTTCCTCTGACAGGTTTGTGACATGGAACAAATGTGATGTCTTTTGCACTGAGATGAGCAGAATGAGAGTCAGAGCGCAGCGGAGGGTGAAGCTGACCGTGTAACAGGTGCAGCGCTGCTGTGTTCCGTAACGGCTGATTATCCTGTTCGGTTTTGTCGGTCAAGTTTGCGCGTAGCCGCGGATCTCAAAGAGTTCAAGGGTTGACTGATGTGGATCAAACCTCAGTGAGGTCCGCCGGCTTTAAGACACCACTTTCTTTAAATATTCAAGACCGTTTAAAATGACTTATTAAGCGTGTAATAAGATGGTTACTGTAGAGGAGATTATTTGTAACCATAAAGTGCTTAATTTTATTGCTTTTAACCAGAATGTTGTTTTCTGAGACTGGTAGTAAAACAGTGCAATGTGACTAGAGCTGAAGGGGAGATGTGGTTCATTAATAGTTCTCGTGCCTGCAGTTATATCATAGTTTCTGCAGTTGTTCAGGAATTTTAATATTTTTCTTTAAAGGTTCGGACTTGTGGACATCCATACTGAGGCACGGAGACATGCTGGCATGGATTATATAATATGACATCAGTATATAAACTCATAGTTGAATTTAGAGAAAATGATGCTGCTGAACGTTTTGCTTTGCGAGAAACCTTCATACAGTCTCACATGTAAAGAAAAGTTCAGACTTGTGTGATCACCGGCAGAACGTAAAAATGTAGATCGTTTTAAAATGAGTTGTTCTTTTTTCTCTACTCTTGAAAAAGCCTGATCAAATTGAAGAGTGGAATAATACTGAGCTGGAAAGGCTCCCGCTGATGTTTTGTGCCCATTTTCTGTATCTTATTCAATGAAACATCTTAGTTGTGAGTATTTTCCATTTGTATTCAAACTGAAAAAACAAACAAACAAAAAAAGGCTGGAAATCCAAAGGAAGAAGTCACATGGATGCAAATGCACAAAAACTAGTCGACATTTTTGATTCAAATGATGGTAAATGTTGTCGTCCAGTTTCCATCTTTCCTCCATCCTAATGAATGGATTGTTTCTTCTTCACAGCTGTTCTGCGTTCAGCTTAAATCTTCCAACAACAGAACAAAAGATGTTGCAAGCCACATGACAGTGGGTGTAAATCAACCCAGTCACATCACTTTAGTCAACTCTCCAGAATAAATGGAGTTAATATTCTCATTAGACTTCCTGCTGAACTTTTTCGTTTTCTTTATCTTATTAATTTTTCCCTCGGGAGCTTGCATTACAGAAGATCCTCCACGTTCTGTTGCAACATTTCTGCAGCTTTTATGTGAAGATTTGCACTTTAATCTTTAGACGGCCCTGACGATTAATTTATCACACCAACAAACCGACTATCTGCTCGTGTTCTTCAGGCCGCAGAGTGGATGTAACTGTGACAGCCTCCTCTCCACAGCCTTGAGACTGTTCACAGTGTAATTATAATCTGCCTGTTACTGTAAATACCAGATTCTGTTTCCACTCGCGAATAACTTAGCTGTGTGGGAGATGATGAAAATGTGTGTGTGTGTGTGTGTGTGTGTGTGTGTGTGTGTGTGTGTGTGTGTGTGTGTGTGTGTGTGTGTGTGTGTGTGTCGAGGGG
>VOQJ01033469.1:6165-23177 GCA_015052665.1 Apistogramma diplotaenia | reverse complement strand
CAGTTTACTCCTGTGCAATGTTCCCTCTAATTTTTCTTGTGTCTGGGCATACACAAAAGCTCCCTGAGCACACTGAGGACCACTATGAGCAATGCTGTGGCTACACACCTATTATAAGCCATTCCATCTTAAAAGAAGCGCATTTCTTTTTTATTTTGGCTTGGTGAGTGGATGCCCCACTGCCCGATCGCTTAGCCATGATAATTGGTTAGCATTCGCGTCTCTTAACTCCATCACGCTGTTCTTACCTAGCTAACCTGCATACGGGCAGGCACGTACACTCAGTAGTATGCGATGATTGGATGCGTAGCGTACACGCACCGTATCATATCATTCGCTGAACACCACTCACTGCCTTAAACTACAAAATGGTACGGAAAGAATTTTTATTGGTCTAATTAGTTTACGTTTTATGTTGGATTAAATTTTTTGCGCTGCATAGATTTCTGCTGCGCTGAGAATGCGCGAGCAGTGCGCGATTGCGCACGCGCGCAGTTTAGAGGGAACATTGCTCCTGTGCTTGTATGGGATTAACAGAAGGGTTTGTTTTCTTTCGCAAGCTGTTCAATCTGCTTTGCTAACCGATCAACTATGTGGCTCCTTTGTACATTTGCTTCCATCAACAATCATTATGAATAAACAAAACAATTAATGTTACCAGGAACACTTTGTTTTGCTATCCAGGTGGGCATTTTCTGAAAACTGTAAATATGCCAGTTTCTCATGAGACATTTGTTTCTGTCAGTTATTCTCTTCTCATTCATTTAGGTTACATTAGTGAAAAAACATCACAACTATCCAAAATTACACACAATAAAATTAAATAATAAAGTAAAAATACAATTTTAACAGTTTGCCTTAATAAACATTTAAAACTTGAGGATTTAATTACTGAAAGGCAAATGAACACAGACACATTCTTTTATGTTTGTGCTATTCAGATGTGAGACATGAAGTTAAGTGAAGTGTGTGATGCTTGTAAAGATATTAATGATGTGATTGATTCAATAACCCTTGCACAATATTCCACTGTACTGATGAATGCATGGAGATTTAAAACCCTGCTTTCAGCTCTTAATGCTAATTAAATAACTAAAACAGGCCCTTATCTGGTGTAGATTATCTTCTGTCTGTGAAAAACTGGAAAATATTAACAAACTTAGTTTGTATGCGACCTTGGATATCCTCTAGGAATTCTCGTCCCAACTCCGTAAACAAGCTTTCTGGAGTAGTTAATGTTTACGTGTGTTTTGCATTGCTTTTTTTATCACGTTGTGAGCGCCGCCATTTGTTGCTGGTTTTATTTTTATTTATTTTTTTGCGCTTCTTCATACAACCATTACCAACTTTGTCGGCCTTGTTTACATGCCTGCGTAAACATCTCACAGAGGGTGGAAAATCGAGCCACAATCAAAGACGAGGAGGACGAAAGTGAAAGCTTCATTTTCTTTCATTAAAAGGAAATGCGTGTAAATGATTGGGTCTCTCATGTTATTTGAAAAGGTTAGCCATCTGGTCTTTCATGCTCGATGGTAACCATGTTGATGGGTTTGGTTTTATAATTCCTACCAAGCTCTTCAAGCAAGGCCCTAATAAGAGTGTGAGGGTTTAACTTCTGAGACACAGAAGAATGAAAGGGAGGAGAAGGTTTTTAATTAGAAGCCTGCCCTTTATTAATGTCTTAATTTTCTCCATATACAATAAATTATACTGCCTAGTGATTTAATGAACTCCTGACAGGGAGATAAATGCAGCTGGGGGGGGTGAATTGGAATAAAAGACATAATTTTATTTTTAAACCGTAGGCTAACCACAGCAGCTTTTATTTTCAGATTAAAGCAGCTGCTACAGAAAATGAAATGCATAGATAACTAGATTTTCTACTCTGTTAATGGATTCAGGTTTGGTGATATTGCTTTTTTTTTTTCTTATTGTCAACAAATCCCAAACAAAGACCAAAAGACTGGCATATTTGTTGCATATTGCAAGCAGCATTAGACAAACTCACCTCATTCACTACGCACATGGCGCTGCGGTGGTTAGCAACGTTTCACTGCAGCCTGCAGTTCGGCTGCTAAGCTCTCTTCTATTCTGCCATAAGCAATCACATAAGACATAACACCTGACTAAATATTCAGCAGAAAGAAATGACTCAATAATCCGACATGGATGCTCCTCATTAAAGACGATTTCCAAAAATTAGCAGATGTCCAGGAAGCGTGTCAGCTGCATTTCATGTCAAAATCCATCCACTTGACTCAGCCAAGTTAGCTTTGTGTGATTAAATCAAGTGTGACAGCGCCCAGGGAAGCAGATGATGGGCTTTATGGATCCGTCCTGCGTGAGCTTAATGTGCTGTAATCGCTCATTTTTTGCACGTATGTCTAAAAAAGCCCCCTGATTTCCATAAAATCATTACCATTAGTAGCTTTCATGAACTCTTTCACTTATAAACCATCCAAACACTTTACTCAGTCACGGCTTATAACAGTTCTTTCCACAAAGCTTCATTTATCATTGAAAATCATTATTTTTGCCATAAAGGACACAGTTTGATCAGTCTCATCTTACCATGCTAACACAATCGAGCGCATGTATGTGTGCATCCTGTCTCTTACTCCTTTATGCATGCTGCCAAGTTTGCTGAAGCCGCCAAACGGTCCTGATTAATGAAGTGTGGAAGCATATGAAGGGGACTGCTCCGACCATGAGACTTAATACTGGCCGTATAGCGTAATTACATGTGTGTTTATACAGCACGCAGACAAAGGAAAACATCAGAAAGGACAAATTAACCTCAGTGACTTCATACCGATGCATTGGCCCAGCAGCCTCTCATAACCATATGTTCTTTATATCATTGAACATGAGCTTTCATGAAAATTGCCCTGTTCCGCAGTGTTCCCTATCCAGCTCTTCTCGTAATGTCATGTCAGAAACAATCAGCCCCCAACGGAGACGTCAGGTAAAAAAAAAGTTAAACTTAATCTGAGCCCTCTGCACATTATCCTAAACCTTTGGTAGGAATAAAGGATGTGGAAAAGAGGCTAAGGGATTGTGCAATAGCAGCAGAGGTGCAGGTTAGGGTGAAACATTGTTACCTCAGCTTACTACCCTCAAAAGAGACCTTTAGATTGGGGGGGGGGGAGAGGTCTCAAAAACTGTAAATGACTGTTAATGTGTCTTATGTTATATACTGTTACACATTTCCTGTCACTGGTAATAAGTGTTGGGGTGGTTACACAACAGAAAGTAATGCATAACAGCTCACTTTATTACTCACTGGATAAAGTAATGTTATACTACTCATTACATTAATTTCTTAGTTACTCTGTAACATGCTCTGAAATGCATTATTATCATGTAAATAGCAGTTAATAGCCTACACACTCACACAAACCCTACCCTAAAGTGGACACACATATAATCTTTATTTATTTAATAAGTTACCTAAGCCGACAGCACTTTGGGTTGAAAACCAGCCCAAATCAATCGCCCCTGAGATTCTGCTGTAGCTGAAATGGAGGCAATTCTACAAGCTCATCACTGCCTTTGTTATCTGTTGAACTGCTGGACTGGGGTCAGCATGCACTCAGCTTCAATATCACTAAGACTTCTGGGCTAGCTTTACGTTAACGCGGCGCCTGTGCAGATGTCTGCAGCGAGCTGGTGCTGTTTGCACTATAATGCAGTTGACACAGTTGAGTTGTCCTTTAGCAAAATAAAAATTTACACATTTCTTACTGAGTATCGAGCATTTACTTCCTCTAATAGCCAGCCCTCAGTGGCTTCATTTTTCTGATAGATTTTCATGACTGATCAATTGCCTTTAAAGGGCTCTGATCTGATCTGATCTAATCATGGAATAAGTTTCACTAAAAACTGTATCTCAGCTTTTTTGCTTATATTTGCTAATATCTTTGGTGTCTTCTGTGAAGTAATTTGCTTAAAAGGTCTATAACACAAGGACTGAAAACATATATTTGGAGGAGGCAAAAAAACACGAGAATATTTAAGGGGAAAAAAAATTCCACAGAAAAAGAATAGTTTAAGCGTGAGGCGTAACATACATGTGGAGCGACACGGAGCAGTCCATTGGCTCAGACGCTGACTTCAACGCTGATAAATTTGGTGCAAAAAGCTAATAGACTCTGCATGCAGGGTGGAGCACCGCCTGCTCTCCAATGGACTTCTTACACGGTCTGAAACTGCCTTTACACTCTGGGGCTCCATAAATCCCAACCCTCTACCCAAATGAGAAGGTTTGGGTCTCACTATGGGACCTGAGCTCATTTAAACCTATATTTCTCCCCATGTCATCAAGTTCTTAACTGTCATTTTTATTCTTACAATATCCTGTCCTATACTTCCCCTCTCATCTGCACTGAATCACCAGTGATTGAAACCTAGAGACATATCACAAAGTCCAGTGTCAACGAAATGAGAGGTAAATGTTGAGCGCTGTGCTGTGCAAGATTGTGCCGTGATAGAGTAACGTGATAGGCTCCAGTTCTTTTGTTAGCCTTTAGATTCCTCGGGCAATAAGAGTTATTAAATTTAAGAAGGAACCACTGTCCTGGCTGGTTGCACAAGGATGTGTGTCCATGTGGCATGTTTAGAATTATTAAAAGCAGAACTGTGCATTTATAGGCAGCACCATTTACATTACTTACAGATTGTCACCCTCTTAAACGTAATGGCCAATGTCTTTTTTTTTTTTGATTTTTCAGAAAAGACAAAAAAACTGAACCAAATGTAGAAAAGATGATGATTTTAGACAAAAATACAAATTTCCTTTAAAAAATGACTTTATTATTTTAATAGGGTGACGATGTGTGAGTGCACAACATGTACAAAATAACCCAAAATGTCATAAATACAATCTGCAGCTCATACACAAGCAGTGCTGCAGTCATTTTTTTTGAGTCATGATAAGTTGGATTTGACTGGTGTGCCAAATGTGCGTCAATATTTGTATTTTGGAGAAAATCCCTTTTCTGAATTGATTACATGTCCTGTGAATTAATCCCAGCTGGAGCGCAGCTCTCTCGACATGTGCTGCGTGCGCCGATATTCAAACACACGGGCGAGCGCTCATTCGTCCCTGATTGAGAGTCCGTGCCGCCCATTCGTCTAACACTAAAGGTATACTCGATGACATATAACTTCTGTGAACTACAAAGAGAGCTGTGGGTTTGCTTGGAAAGGGGGGGGGTCGGATGGTGATGTATCACTTTTATTTAGCAGGGACAGATGGCCCATTACTGCTTATTACAGCCTGTTCTCTCTACTTACAGCATAATTTGTTTCTAGTTATTTGTATGGTAACTGGGCCTTTTCCTAAACACAGCTATTGGAACACGCACACACGCACCCACTCCATCTCTTTTGGGCACATGCACGTACGTGCACTTTTTTTGCTTTTTACATAGCAGAGAGCCCCCGTTTAAAGAGCCTAACAGATGCTAATGCTAATGAGGGAAACTCTTTTACAGCTTTAAAGTGTGTATGTGGGCATTTGTTTGCCACTGAAGGGTGAAATGTTGTGAAAAGCTCGCAGAGCAGCTGGGCATCGGGCTTGCTGCCACTAGAGATGAAATGCTGGGGAAATGGAGCTGGATGAGGACTTGGAAGGAAAGGAAAGGATTGAAAATGAACGTTTCAGAGAGGGAAAAAACATCTAATAGTAAGAAGAAGAAGCCTTTGGCAGAGAATGCAGAAGAAGTGAGTGTAACCAAAAGCTGTTCTGCACTTTGCCAGATTCACATTAATGAGCCGTCCGCCAAAGACAGCTGAGCCAGAGGTGCTGATGTCACTGACCAGCTCTTCCAGCTCGCCTTGCAGTTTCATTTGATTTGGAATTTAACTTTGAGAACAAGGTTTCACAAGCTCCTTTAAAGTATTATAGAAGTTATGAATAACGATTCCAGCGTCTGTATTGTGTAATTGCAGTCATTTATTGGCTGAGCAGACTTTATGTCAAAGGTTAAAAAATAGCAGATATCCTTTCAAAGCACTGAAAGATTAGTGTTGAGCGTCCAATCAGTGAAAACATTGGTTATCATACTGCAGTTAAATTTTTAAGACAGTTGTTCTCCTTTTTTAGAAAACAGTTTCGATGATGTCAGGCCTCTTTTTGGTCCAGATGTTTCTGCACAGCGAGGACACAGGCTTTGCGTCCCTCAGCACATTTTTATTTGCCGTTCTTTGACAAGATGAAATAAACTATAATAAATTTAATAAAGCTCGCCATCAATTGTGCCAAGACCGGTCACGAGAAATATTAACAGCATTTCCAGTAATAGCTTGCATGCAGGTTGACAAATGCCTTTCTGATTTAATGAAGCGGGTGATGCAGACGGGGAACAGAGATAACCACGCGCCGAGTGAAATTCTGTATCTACGTGTGCCAGATTAATCCCATATTGAATTTTTAAAGACTGACATGTGACATATAGTGAAATATAAAAGCTTTTTTTCTGTCCAAAGCAAGGTTCAAGTCTGCACAAGTTGATTTTCATTCTCCACGTAAGAGAAATGGGTGGTATCTTTGATACTGTGGTTAAGTTCAAGCTGAAGTGTCAGAGATGGATGTTGTTTGTTTTCCCTACGGAGCAGAGGGTGATGTAGGAGCATGTGCCACAGTTTGATCTTCATGTTAGATGTCTCCTGTTCAGGTTGGAGGTCACCTCAGCCTTTCCTCCCTGTGGTGAGAGTAGGACACCCGATCTGAGGTCCTGTCAGGCAGAGTTAACTAACTACATGCCCGAGAGCCTGCAGAGGGGTCACTTCAGTCCTGGTCTGCTCTTTAGAAGAAAGGATAGAATATGCTAATGGAGTTAGAGTTGAACCCAGTTGTTTTTGTAAGCTGTAGTTTTTAAAAAAAATACTATTTAGACCAAACTATAATTATTCAGTGTTTTCACTGTAAATTATGTTACGTGAATGAGTTAAATCGCTTAGCGTTCCCCCGGAGGTTCATTTCTTGGTTCGCTGGCTTTGATCGGTTAGGCCTGACTTGCTTTTCGCTGTGATTGGCTGCCGACCACAGAGAGCGCCTCACAGCTTGAAAAAGGAAGACACAATCATCAATAAATGACGTAAATGTTTTTTGTGTGTAGTTTTTAGCCAAATTAGTATCAAACTGCACACTAAATCCAGTCATACTAATGTGTCCGCATTATTAATGAAATTTAATCCGCTCAAAATCCGGAAAATCACCAGAAAGTAGTTTGCGGTCAGCAGATGCAGACAATAAAATGTATCCAAACCTCTTAAGTGTGTCCAAATTGGAGAGGTGTAAACGATCTCCTCCCTAAACAGACTTGTTTGCGCTGTCCTCCATGTGGATCCATCATTAAGAGACGGAGACACCAAATGCTTAGTGAATGAAGTGGATGATGCTAAATAATTACAGCTTGTTTTCAGTAATGAAAACCTTCTGCAACTGTGACTCACTGTGACCTGCAAAGCTTGGCCAGGCTTCTATGAGGAAGATACAGCTTCAGTAATGCGAATATGCGCGTTTAGATGGAGCTGATACGTCTATCAGGGTTCACCTTGGAGCTCCTCCGGCACACGGCGGAGGAGAGAATGCGGCGGGCGTGAGGGGAGATGGGTAAATTTGCAGCCTTTCGCTTACACACCTGTGCTTGCTGACACATTTGAACGAATAACCGTAGGTTCGTTTTAGTTGTAGCCGTCTCCTCGGCTCAGTTCTTCCTCGCCCGTCTGCTCTGGCGACCTCACAGAGAAATTCCTTGATAAATTATTCATTTTTGTCATCCCTTTCTTGTGGAAGCCACATGAAGAGCTTTGTGGGCTAAAGCTGAAGTGGATTTTATTATGAGGGGCAAATTAAAACTGGCTGTCAGGTTGCAGGGGATATCAATGTGTGCACCACAGAACTGAGAATATTTATTTTTATATTTTTTGGAGGCTTTTTAGCCTTTATTGAGTGAGGACAGAGGAGAGAGCAGGGGGAGACTATGGCCTCTGCAGTACCCTTATGGTACATAGGTTGCCAGCTCAACCCAGTGAGCTATACTAGCACCTTAGACTGAGAAAATTCATTGTTTTACTGATCACATAATCTAAATTTTATGCATACATAGCTGTGAGATTCTGGATAGTCTGTCCATTAAGGGCCCACACAGCATAAATTTCAACTATCCCCCTTAAAGCTACAGCTCACTGTGCTAGCTGAGGTTTAATCACTAGAGACAACACAAACTCTTAGCAGCGCTTTATGATCGTGCCAGAACAAATGGATCCCTTTCACCAGTTCAATAGAGTCTACCTCCACATAACATCAGTTTTCATGCACTTGTCAGTTTCACCCACGCAGAGATGATGATTTAAAGTGGCTGACACATCCAGCACCCCAGTAGACAGAATGGGGAGGTGCTTCCATCAATACATATTAACTTCCTGCTTTCATCTGTTTGTTCCTTGCCATGAGAAATGCAGTCTCACTTCTCTCAGGTCACATCTCTTTGTTTTCTTTCCCCTCTCTGTGTGTCTCATTCTCCGTGTTTTCAGCCGCCGCGATGAAAGAGAGATCAGCCGCTTTGCTGTAGTCTGATTGTCTGGTTGACAGCTGGCGCAGATGTTTATTTTTGTATTTATCTCTGGCATCCCCCGAACCTTCACATGCTCAGCCTCTCGTGAAATCAGCGGGCCTAGGCCGGTGAGAAAGTGGGGGGGAGAGATGATTGGCCAAATGTGTGGACAGTCTGTGATATGTGTTTCACATCAAAGATCACTTCTCGAGAGTTGTGAGATTTGACAGATCTGGACTCATTAGGCAGGGGCACATATATACTCGAGACTCACGCAGATGAGTGGCACCAGTGTTTGCACGAGGAAGCACTTGGATTGCTTAATCCAGAAATGTGTTATTCACTTTTTATGTGTTGCAAGCGCAGATATGTTTCTTGGTGTTCCTCAGATGACAGATGGCGCTCTGCACGTCAGCTGCCTCCTGATATACAATTACTTTCTTCTTTCATATTAAGCTTAAGTTGTTTACACGTGTGCTTCCCTTAAGGTAAGAGTCACTTGCCTCAGCCTTCTTCCTGCAAGACCCAGATGCAGCAGAGCCATTTAAATTCCAAAAAAAGACTCTTCCCTTTGCATGCACAGTAAATCTCAATACAACCTTGCAGACAGTCAGCTCTGCTAGCAGGAACTGTGGCACTTTTAACCGAATCCTCACACCAGTACGATGACAAGCTCACAGTGATGGTGCCATATGTTGATGGTTAGCAGGGAGGTCTGTTGGACCACACAGTCTTTGAATTCAGGTGCTTTTACTTCCATAGCTTCAGGTGAATGAAATCAAGCACCCAGTCATGCAGTCTGCCTTCCCAAACATTTGTGAAGGAGTCGTTCTAAAGAGCTCGCTGAAATCGAGCGCGGTACTTTAATAGGATCCCACCGTTGCAGCAAGTCGGTTTGTGAAATTTCTTCCCTCTCAGATCTTCCAGTCAGATTTAAATGGTGCAATTGCAGTGTGGAAGTACTTAGGAACCACAGCAACTCGGCCCATATAGTGGCAGACCAAGTCACAGTGCTGAGGCGCATGGTGCCTTAAAAGTTACCAACACTCAATAACTGCAATGCTCCAAACCTCACCATCAACATCAGCAGAAAAACTGTGAGTTGGGACTTTCATGGCATGGCTTTCCATGGCTGAGCAGCTCCTGTAGCTGTAAAGAGTGGGAGGTCCAGTATTGTTTTTTTCCTTTATAGTGTACCATGTTCACTGCTTTTGCACACTTGGCTTCCAAATGCAGCTCAAGATGTCATTCGTTTTGTAGATGTTTGGTTATAAACCAGCGTATTGGACGAACAGACATTTTGATCTGATAATGACACTGAAACGTTCAGTGCACCACAGCTGTCATTGTTAGCTCACAGTTCATCATGAGGCCATTAATGTGGTTAGCCTGATTTGTTGTAGCCTATTATCTCACCGTTAATGAAGGGGATGCTCTCTTTATTTTATCATTAGAGGGCACTCAGTGCATCGCCAAAATCATTAGAACCACCTGGCAACCATGTGTCTGCACAGAACTGTCATTCCATCATGTGGGTGTTGATATGTTTTATGGAATAGGGTTGTCTTCTTGGCAGGGAAGAGAAAAGTGAAAAGGAGACTCAAGGGTCGCAAGCATTTGAAGAATCTTCAAGGAATGATTATTAGATGGCGCTAAATTCATTGCAGTCAGTCCAATATGTCACCCCGAAGCACAAATGTCATCTTTGTAAACTGAAAAAGTCAAAGACACATCGGTCACATTAGGGTTCATCCCCCTAGTGCAATCAATGATTGGAAAAATCCAATGATTGCAAAAAATTTGAATAACTAAAGGAAAAACTTCAAGCCACAAGCATGCACACATACTTTCTCTCTGATTATACCTCCCCAGGCACAGCAAATCATCGAACCCCTAGTAAAGGTGCAGACACTGTTGCAGCAGCGCACATCTGCAGCATAGCAGGAAGCTCCTTCCATCCCAGCATGGGACAGTCTGCGCCTGTCCATCCTCAAGCACTGCAGCAGGTTTGTTCCACTGCCTGGAACTGAAGAGAAGGGGAAGGTGAGGTCACACGGCCTCCTGACCTCTTAACCCTTGCTGTGTTAACCTCTGGCACCAGCTATCTCTCCTTTAGCTGCAAACAGGAAGCAGCATTTGCCCCTAGAGGTGTCTGTTTGCTCTGTGCAGTGCTGACGCTGTGATCCGGACCGGACATTCCCCGACCATTCCCACACCTCCGACCACGCCTTGAAAACCCCTAGTCTTCATTACTCATCCTTCCTCACCTCTCTGTTGGCTGTATTCTCACTAATTGAATTACACTGTCGCCTCGGGGCCAGCTGTGAGGAGGGTCGATCAATGACAGACTCACAGAGCAGAGCTGAGAAAGGATCGCCACTTTCTCTGTGTTTGTTACTAATACCGTGCTCTGGAAGTCTGAGGATGATGGCGGTGGTGGTGGTGGTGGTGGTGGTTGAAGATGACGTGAATAAATTTGTGGGAGCAGGAAGGGACGGGAAGCCCTGTTAGTAAACTTTGTCCTAACTGTGAAAACCACAATTGGGCTCCAGTCAGATGTTGTGCTGAATGATTTGTCAAAACAAGCCTGTGATCTCGGAGTGCAGCGCTGCTACAGAACGGCTCACTACATGGATTTCTTTGTTCCTTTTGTCACACTGTGTGCATCTGTGCACGTCACTGCATCAGAGCACCGCGAACCGCACGCCCGTAAATTCTTAGGTCCAAATGATCGTCCCCGGTTTTGTTCAGAGTTGAAGCGGTGTTGTTTCTTCTCTCTCGGGTCAGCTGAAGAAGACAAAGCCCCCTTCAAAAAGTCCAGTTCGCTGTCTGAGCGCTATCCATCTTTTTTCATGGGGAACTTTGACGTGATCTGTTCAGCTGTTGTTTGTGCCGTTCTTTCATCCAATGCAAGTCTCCACAGACACCACAAGACAGTAAAGCCTGCCACGCTGTCAACGGGGGAGCCATTAAACAGCACCAGATCAAAGCTGGGCTCCATTCCTGAAATAAAGCAAGAGTTTCTTTATTAGTTTACTGTTGTTTCTGCTGAAATGTGAACAGTAGTATTTATCTAATGTTCCCTTGATTTATATTTATGCCTCCAAACCTTCAGCCAGGCCCAGTGGATTTCCACTTTGCCATGTTTACTTTGTGTCGACCGTGATTTTCATCGCACTTTGTCATTGATCTTTTAGCACATTATTTTGTTCTATTTTGTTTTGAGGTCATCCAAGTTGGAGAAGGAGTTCTATACTACACTGTATACATTGTCAGTTTAGTAGCTTGTCAAATCTACACTCTGTATATTAATATTTGGCTTTTGGTTGCTAGCAAGACAGAAATATACCAGCTACTACTTTTTAAATGTATTTTTTAGATTGGAAATATTCATCCCTTCCATCCACATATCCATGCATCTTCTCCCGCTTGTCCATTTACGGGTCACAGTGGAGCTGGAGTTTATCCCAACTGTCATAGGGCGAGAGCCGGGCTACACCCCGGACAGGTCGCCAGGGCAACACATTCACACATGGTCACCTACAGTTAATTTAGAGTCGCTAATTAAGCTAACACTGACCCGTGAGAGGAAGCTGGAGTGTCGAGAGAGAACCCATGAACACTTGGGGAGAACATGCAGATTTTGCAAAGAAAGACTTCAGCCTGGATTCAAACCCAGGGCCTCCTCTGTGAGGCGACAGCGCTAACCACCGCACCACCGTGCCAAGCTGGGAAGAAGAAAGATTTTCTTACATGAATATTAAACAGAGCAAAGCATTTGTAAAGCTTTAGTTTAATAATTTAATCCACAATTTAATCCATTTTTATTAGTTTTATTTAAGTAAGTAATCAAATAATGAAAATGTTTTATAGCTCTGTTACAGCCTCGTGAGAGAAACAGTCCGCTCTCGTGTGTTCTCAAAAATTCTTGCTGTTCGGTGAACAGTTTCTACCCGGAGACAAATGAAACGCAGGTGACCACTGTGACGGATGTCCTTAGACACATTTAGTGAGATAGGTTGTTCCTCCCGGACATCGGCTAAATGAAAACATGTGGTGAGAGGTAATGGACGAGTACCAGGTGCGTTTTTTTAGCCCGCGATGTGTCTGCATCGTTGATTAGTTGAGCACCGCTGTGTGAAAGTCTCATTGTCCTGATTTCCAAAGGCTTGGGGAAAGACTTGATTTATAGGGAAACAGTATGTTTATTTTAAACCATCTGTGCCACGCTACTCAACTGGCTGCCTTGCTTCTTTGACCATACTTTCCTCCATCTTCTTGCATTACTCCGTCTCATATTTACGTGCAATATCCGTTTCTGTGACTGATTTTAATCAGAACTGATTTAAAAATGACCAGATTTGCACTTTGTGCATTATTTCTGAACACTTGTTCCCTTTCCCATCATTTACATCATTGTCGGCACTCTCGGTCGTGTATCCTCTTGGATGTTTACTGTGTACTTTTATTTTATGCATGACTGAAAAGAAAGCAGCAACTTAACTTGTCTCTCAAGAAAACAATCAACAAGAGCGTTATAGGAAAAAGTCCTTGCAGGCTGGCTTGGGTTTTGCACATTTTAAATGTGAGGAAACCCTCGATCTGATTTCGTTTTTCTTTTCTTTTTTTTAAGAGGAAAATCATGCTGAACAGCTGCTTTGCTCATTCTTTTTTGAAATAAAGGTCAGCTAAAACACACTTTGGCATAAAAAAAAAATGACTGTGTAAACTGTTTTCCTTGTAGAGCCTCGCCTGTTATCTGCACTCTCGCTCTTATCAAACATTAAAGAACCTACAGTAGTAGCAGTCAGACCCAGGATTTGATAGTCTTGAGGGCCATGGTTGGCATTCATGGAAAACAGAGCCGCAGAGTGCCCTAAAGATAATATAGCTCTGGCAACTTTGGCAGCCGGCTCACAGTGAAGATAATGTAACACCAACAAGATGTCTGGAATGGCCTCATGAGTTCTCTCAGCAGCGCGCCTCAGGCCTGCGAGGTCTTACTCCGAGTCACTGGAGAGAATTAAAGCTGACTTTCCCCATCAAAGGAACATTTCTCCCCTCGGGCTATAAACAGCCACAACTGCCCAACTTTCTTCATCTGATTCCAAGGTATTGTGCTGACTGGGACAAGGTACGTGACCTGTCCCCAAGATACAGTTTCATTTGAGGCATGTTAGGAGAGAGGTGGAGGGAACAAGAGGAAAACTGTTAGTGTTACTGTTAAAACAGAGGTTTGGCTGTGGCCGTACTGTTTCCTGGAAGCAGATATTTAACTCTTTGCCACAGAGTGATATGGTTTGCTTCAGAAATTGTGAAAATCTCCTGTGCATAATGATTTGGTTAAGCCTCAACTAACAGATGTAATGCACATAGTTTTGGTGGGAGTTCAAAATAATACTGTGAAACCTGTCCGTCTCTCCAAGACGTAACTGCTAAGAGCCACTTCAGCTTACCTCTAATCATTTCCACTTCAACGAAATGGAAAAAAATCAGGCCCGGAGCCAGTTAGTTACATGTATCTAACAGCCTGGAAAAACACTTACTGGACACTTTATTAGGTACACTTTGCTAGTACTGGGTTGGACCCAATTTGCCATCAGAACTGTCTTAATTCTTCATGGCACAGATTCAACACAGTGCTGGAAACAGTGAGTGTGTGAGAGTGAGAGAGACATGGTGCATCATCCTCCTTTAGAAGGTGGTCTCAGAGGGACGGACATGGTCAGCATCAATAACTGAGGTAGGCTGTGGTGTTTAAACAATGCTCAGCTGGTACCCAGGGGCCCAAAGTGTGCCAAGAAAATATCCCACATGTTCAAAGTAAATCACATTTCTTCCCTTTTCTTATGCTCAGTTTGAACTTCAGCAGGTCGTCTGGACTGTGTCTTGAGTTGCTGCCGTGTGATTGTACTGGTGTACTTAATAAATTGTCTGGCAAGTATTTAATTCTCCTGTTTACATTCGCCCAAGCGTGATACCAGGTTACATTTGTAAAAAAAAAAAAATATTCGAGGATTAAATAAATAAATGAAAGAACAAATGAACTGTTTTTTTCCCCCCAGTGTGACATAATGTTTGGGAGAAGCTGAATCTCAACACGAGGTAGCTTCAAGGTTTTCCGTGCCATGACCGTATGGTTTCCAGTTGACCGGATCCGTGTTCTCCAGACACGTCTGATGATCGCCTTTGTTTTGTCAAAACTGTCAGTTTTCTTTAAACAGCTGCATCATCAAATGCTTCTCCATCCAACACGCGGCCTCCTCCGCACTTGTCAGAAAATTTTCCCGCGACCTCTGCCAATCATCCAGCCCCACGGGAACAATTACCTCTCGGGATGAACTCCCCAGTTTAGAAGTCGCTAAAAGCCGTTGAATGAGGTATTCTCGAGTCATTATTGTTATTTTACTTTTTAATTTCTAGTGATGGACGTAGGGGAAGTGATCTGTTTCTATTCATCTCCTTGGCTCCAAAAGACAAAGTCGACTGTCTGACAGTGTCATGTCTTATTGTAGTGATTACTGGCTTTCATTATCTCAGTGAGATATGGAGGACATGGTGGATTCAGACCACGGCCTTTAGATCTGGAACTTGCTTTTGAACTTTCTAGTATGAGAGAAAAGGCACAGGATTAATCAGCCATAAGCAAGTAAGGTAAAATGAAAGATTTGGGATGGGAAACATCAGACCACCATCACTTTCTATGATAATCATGTCCACATTTTGAAGGTTTATGCAGGTGGAAACAGATATGGACACGGATAAACTGCGATAGACTGAGTGTGGGTAGGGAAACCCTTTCCAAATATACAGAGCATTTCATTTCCAGTTCCCTGCTTTACTGGATGTGGGGCGTTAAACACCCGAGCACCCCATGATGCTCGTTAGCCGCAGGCCAGGATTGATCAGAGGCCAGCTTCGACTCACGCCATCCCAACGACAACGCAAATAAACAAGGAGAAGAGGATGAAGGATGAGGCATGGGAGAAATTGCAAAAACAAGCAGCAAAGGGACGAGTTCAGCAGAGAGGGCAAACGAGAGAGAGATGATGGAAGGATGCAGGCGGAAAAAAAAATAATAAAACACATTAATAAACAAAGACTTCCCAGACCTCTCCGTGACCAATTATGAAGGGTTTTCTTTTGTTTGTTGATAACCCTTAAAGTAGCACGTTGTTTACCAGTCTCACCACATGGCACCGCTTATTACACATGGCATTTTCCAAAAATGTGCTGCCACTGTACTTTTGCATAGAACAAAAGGCAGCGAAAGGGTCAGGCGGTTGCTGTTGTTGGTTTAGCGTGCGACTAACAGAGGGTTCGCCTTTCACCGCATACTTTTGTAATATTTTCATTTAACAGTGCTGGTTCAGCACCTATGGCCAAGTGTTGATCTCGCTTTTCCTCTTCGGGACCTCCAAGGGTCAAAGTAATCTTTTAATCTCAACATAATTTAATCTGCGCCTTTCAACTGGCTGATGTGCGCCTCAGCTTCTGTGCTTCAGAGGACTCCAGTGATGTCATATCTCCTTTATCACTCCCTCCCCTCAAAGCATGGGGCCTGGAGTGTAAGAGTAATGAATAGAGTCCTTTCTTTATTATTTAGTGCCATCAGACTGCCGTCACACTCAGCCTATGTTTCTGTCCAACTTTAATCTACTCCTTCACGTTAGCACTGCACACCACCGCCCTATCCTATGCACACATGCATCCCTGGCTTTGGTCTCAGGTAGAATAATATTATCTCAATCAAGTGTCTGTTGTTCATGCGATCTTCACCATGGGACTGCGTTTAAACATATCCAGACTGTTCTGCTACTTAAGAGGCTCTATCTCCATTTCTCAGATGGTACTGTAGGTCATAATTAAAGCGAAACAACGCAATGACCTGTGACAAATGGACTGTAACATTACACCCCACCCCGCCCCATGCTCAGCATACTGTAGCACAGGGCGACAGACACGGCATGGCCCATACAGTGCGATGCAGATGGATGGGTCCTGCAGATTAAAACCTAGCTTCAGGGCAAGAATTCCTGGGAAGTATAGACATTACAGCACAGTAAAAGTTTGTGAATTAAGCCTGGAACTTAAAGTGAATTACTTCTGAATTACATTAAGTGCCGAAGCCCACAGCCAGAGCGGAGTGGATGATATCGCCCTGCAGTCACATGTGTGATGGTTATTTATACTGCAGCTGCAGTGAGAAATACTTGGAACTGAGAGTGAAATGGTTATGAGAGCACCTCAAGGACAGCTGTCTGGTCAGCTGGCTGTGCACTGGGTTTACTAAGTGCATTTGTGCAAGATGTTGTATTGCAGCACAGCATCCCTGCAAAGATCCAGTTTCATGAGGATGTTATGATTTGTTTGATTTTTTTTTTTTTTTCAGTTTGGAATTGTTTTTGCAATTTTATTTTTTTTTCACGCGCCGTATAAAATCGGGACGGA
>VOQJ01033468.1:28210-40461 GCA_015052665.1 Apistogramma diplotaenia | reverse complement strand
GTACATTTTATTCTGCATTAATGGTGCCTTCGCAGATTTACAAATGTCCCATCTCATGTACACAAAAGCACCCCCCCCCCCCCCATGCTGTATTTGTGCTATGCAGAGAAATCCTTCTCCTCTTTAACAGTTTCCATAATTTCCCTAAAAAAGTGGATTTTAAAGACAAATGTAAACATACACAATGACAAATGACATCAGAGAGAAAGGGCTGTTCTGTTTTACAGCCCTGCATTAGTCTGAAGAGGCCTGCAAGACATACCACAAAGACAGTCTGAAACCTACACCCTTCACCCACTCCAGCCCTCATCTCAACTGTCTCTCAGATGCTCAGGTTACACTCAAGCTATGTGAAGAGGATGTGAGGAGGCCCCACTAAAAAGCGCCATGCTCAGATCAAGTCTCCCCACCCCCAAAACGTGTGTTGCATCGCTGGTTTAGATCTTCATTATCCCTAGAACACTAAGGTTTGTAACACAATCACTTTAATGTGCATGATCACCTGATGTTTGAGTTTTTAGGCTTAAGGTTTTTGCTGTTGCTCTGATTTATTTTTGATTTTTCAGCCTAATGATGGCCTCCTCCACTTGCATCAGCATCTCTCTGCAAGACAACACAAAGACACAACCCACTGAGAGTTCCAGTGAACATCTACCAAGTACAAGTCCTAGATCTTTCATCCGCTTAAACTGTCAACAAATAAGAGCAGACCTCCACGTGACCATGAAACCGCTAATGCAGTAGTTTTGTTGACTCACATATATGACTCATAGCAAGACCCATGATTGCTGAATTGTAAATAGGTGGCTCGTTTTATATCCAGCACTGTTGCCTGCGACCATTCCACCTCATCAGTGTGATCTTTGCATAACATTTTAAGCGAACTTCAGCATTATATATTTTCATGAAACGAATACAATTAAGACTAATTTAATTATGTGCACTCTTCGTATCCATCCAACCCCGCATTTTAACAACAGGAACGAAGTTCGAAGTTTGATTATAACTTTTATTATAGGGCTGTGTAACAGTCACGCAGTTATTGCTGACGTGTCCGGGGCTGCCTCGTCCTAATCACATATTTATTGCCGTGCCCTGTTTTGGTTGCTCTCAGTTTATTTTGCATGTCTGTGCCTTAACGCGTTAAGTTTCATTTCCTCGACCAGAATTGCTCTCTGGGTGCGCCCGCTTTAAAGCTCCGAGCGTGTCCGACTCAGTGCAGTGGGTTTGTTTCAAAGGAAGCAGTGGGACTCCGCCCACGTGGGCTGTGGAGGAATAGAAAACCTGCAAGCAGTTTTCAGGGTTTTTATTCATGAAACAAACAATTTGTGCGTTGACATCAGCATTCAATGATCGACTCGGACGATTCAGGATAACGCTCATCATATCAACATGGTTAATACGAAGTTATCTATTCGCTGTCAAATTGGACTCGATTTCTTCGAGTATTTGAAGGAGTCTGGCCGGGCATCCATCACAGACAGACTTCAGCTGAGAGACATTTACAACACTGAGTTCAGGAGAAGGTGAGCCCTTGATCACTTTGATGTCACTTTTATTCGTGCGTTATGAATGTACCCCACATAATGATGCTTTTGTAC
This sequence comes from Apistogramma diplotaenia, assembly GCA_015052665.1. NCBI lineage: Eukaryota > Metazoa > Chordata > Actinopteri > Cichliformes > Cichlidae > Apistogramma > Apistogramma diplotaenia. Next base: position 38,860 of record VOQJ01033468.1, on the reverse strand, counting down.
TTATTTTAGGGATCAAGAGACGAAAGACCCAAACTTTGGCTCAGTGCTGTATGCCCTCAAAGTGTCCAACAAAATAACGAGACGACAAGACACTATTCGCTTCAACTCCAAGGTATGCGCTGCTATAGTGCATGTTAGACTGCGAAGTTAGTGCCAAATCATTAACGTTGTGTCTCATCCGAATCTATAACTGTGCATGCATTTTTTTATACTTATTCTAATAATGCTTTTTTAATCATGAAAGCTTAAATTTTCACATTCACGGTTTATTTAAGCACATCACCCAGCCTTGTGGTTGTTTTTATTAAGCTGAAATAACAAGGCATCTCTGATAGTCGAAACAGTAGTACATTTAATAGAACTTTAAAGTCAGTTAATTAAATAATGTGAATCCGATGGGGAAAAAAATACTGTAGATTGATTGATTATATACTGATTATAACCCAACTGTCTCTATACTTAAATATTTATAAAAATGAATCATAGCTGTTTAAATAGTTGGTTAAAGTCCAAAAGACAACTCATGGACTGAGGTAGGTGTGGTCTGGATGTTGATCGGGTGATCACATGGCCCACTGACGTTCCTTTTGCACCATAGGGCACCCAGTGCTACCGTATAAAGAGGAATATAGCTTTATTTGGAATGTTGACTCATAAATTATGTTTAAACACCAGAACACAGTTTCTAGTAGCCCATTTACGTTATGCAAATGTTTTTGATATTATCATAACACAATGATGCACAGACTGTTTGGGCATCAACGAAGAGTTCATAAGGTGTTACTTTTTATTTACTCCTGTCTGTTCATCCATGTAGTAACAAAAGATTATTTCAGATTCTGGATATGACAATGCTACTGTCTCTAATGTTGCACTAGGCTTCTTGAGCACACAAGGGACAACAAACAGACAGGAAACACAGACAATCCAACAGGAGACAAAGGGATGCTAACTACATACACACAGACGGGTAACTTGACCAATAACCAAACAGAGCATTTAATAATCACAAGCATGAATTCAAAGTTCAAGGACTGGCAACATTTAAACCTTTTTTTTTTCTTTTTTTTTTAAATATATGCTTCCATCTAACTAATTCAAGTAGATAAGAAATCCGATTTGTAAAGACAGTGTGGTCCGTGAGGTCACTGGTGTGGTGGCTAATGCATGTATTTTAACCTTAATGATAGTTTTCAAGTGGCAGAGAGGTTCATGTTTACAGTACATTGTTCTTCAACCGGTTTGTCCTTTCAAGACGGGCCAACTGTTTCCTTGTTTTTCAGTATAGTTTTATTTAAGAGCCACTTGGGGGATGGTGTAGTTATCCAAATGCCCTTGTGTTTTTGGTGTGTGGAATCTGATTTCTCAACCAAGAGAAATGAAAGATAAAATAAACAGAGTATCTGGAGGCTTTTAAAGTTTTATTACAGTATGTATAACCTTTTTTTGACCCATTGCAATTAAAAAGCCAGACAGGTTCTAAAAGCCATGTGAAGTGCTGCTGTTTTCACTTATCATCACAGAGCATCAGCAGTTGTGCTTTTAATGGTTAAAATAAAACAAGCAGCTTTTTGTTGCAACTAACAGTATCTAACATTTTATGGGATTTAAAAATTTCAACTATTTACAGCAACGTGTTTAAAATGAAGGCTTTTCACACACGTCCAAGTGGGTTCAGGGATCAGACTTTATGTAAGAACAGGAAGTTGTTACTTCCTCATAAATGAAACCTGTGGTATAAAGACTGTACCTCAGATTATCTTGAGACGAAGCTCATTCTTTTCTGTTTATGTGACTTTAAGCCAGAAATGTGACAGTGATATATATTTTTTTAACTAAAAATAAAACTGACATGAAGTGATGATCTTCACAGGTCAAAGCTCTTTATCTGGACCAGTGGCATACACCGAGGGACCGTCAGCCAAAGCTTGTCCAGAGTGGAGCAGCCGTGGGGACAGGACAGATGCCAGCCTCTGCAGATGAGGCAGAGACGGGAGTAAGATGCAGAAGAAAGACGGCCAGCCTCCTGATGAAAAGACTCAAGACAGACAGGTAACAGAGCGGACTCCTCTTTTGTTTATTCTTCCATGAGCCACTCTCTAATTACCTGTACTCGCTGCAGTTGGTCTACTAAATGTGTATAGTGCATACAAAGGTTTTCCTCTGCTCCTTTCTACACCATAGTCCTCACAGCTTTATATGTTTTAAGTGTTTTACAAGTAAAGGCAATGCGAAAGTCCAAATCAAACAAAGGTACTCTGAAAGAACAGAGGAAAACTTAATTTAGTTGAGCTGTGGCAAATGCCAAAAAAGGCCAGGAAAGAGTGCATTTGTAACATGCAGGCGTGATCGCGGCTCCAGCAGTCCATTAACCTCTGTCACTGCACTCACACGGAGCATCCGCCTCTGCTGCCTATGTTATTGCTCCATGCAGCTCAATAAGAAGAGCATACTTGGACGAATTCACTTGAACCCCTGCTGCAAAACAGTGAATCGACGCCTTTGATCTTTTGCCACCCACAGAGCTTTCTTCATTTCTGACAAACATGGGATCAGCATCACGTCCGAACATGCGCTTGAGAACGGAAAACTTTACTTGCGTGTGGAAGATACAATTGAGGTATTTATGCCGTCAAATTGCAATGTTCCCTGATATTCATGTGATTTAAAATAAATGGAAAAAAAAAAATATATATATATATATATATAAATTGTGTAATTCTGTGTTAATTTTTTTCTACAGAGTGAGATAACCCTGAATGTGAAAAACACTGGAACAGAAACTGTGTATTTCACCTACTACACACCACTGCACTGGCTCAAGTGCTTGTCGCTCGTGGATGAGCAGAAAGTGACCAAAGCGAAACCTCTGTCACTGAAACCAGGTGATGCAAATATCACCAGCGAGCTGTTTCGCTTGACTCCAGATTTGAGAAACAATTACAGGCAGAATTCCACCGTTGACGCACTCAACGTGTTCTGTCCGTTTTTCAGGTGACAGCTACGAAATCCAGGCTCGCTTCCGCTGCAGCTTGGTTGGTTTCTATCCGGCGACACTCGCCTTTGAATTCAAACCAAACCTGCAGCCATCCACCGCTGCATTTTACATTGTGCGCTTTATTGAAGCTGAGTGTGTAACTCCCCTGGGACTGGAGCTCGCAGCTGTAGCGCCCTACAAACCTCGCTCCATCCCTGCCTGGACTCCCGAGGTTCGGTGCATGATTGTGGATGGGTTGAAACCTGAGGGGTACTACAGTTTACTCAGCTGTTAAATACACTGTAAATATAGAAAAAAAAATCTGTCTTTTGATATTTAACCTTTTCCATTTTGTCTCCCTAAGGTTCTCAGTGAATCGTCTAAAAAATGAGGTTGCGCTAAAACCGTATCAAATACCATCGTACATGAACAAGCTCCTTATGTCACTGAAGGAGTCTAGGTCGGATAATAAAAGGTAAATCACTTTAAATTGTGGTAAATATTAAATGTTTATTTTTTCACATTATTTGTTTCTTTTATGCACTGCAGCTCTGAACCTTTGTCAGACTTGCATGCGAGAGTGCAGATGCACTAAGCAGCTGAATTGGGGAAAAAAAATGTCTCAAAATTCAATCCAGCTTCTGCGCCATAGTATGAATGATGTTTACTGTGGCACATACAGTATGGTGTCAAACACTTTCCATGTGCTGTGTCTCAAAGAGCCGTGCTGGAGAGTCCCTTGAGCTGGGAGAACTACACAGAGAAGTTCCAGGTGCTGCTGTATCTGGAGGAGCTTCAGATGGCCGTGGACATCAAGAGATACAACATCCCCAATACTGACAAAGAATACGCCATCATGACCGAAGACAAGTGCAACAAGAAGCTTCTTATTCTGGAGGTAAATATGTGGTACTCACATCCACTCACTGTGGTCACATTTAGTTGCTATGGTTAATTCATACAATTTAAAATAACACCAGCTCACTACCATGTGTAATGTCTTACATGTCTACACAACCTTGATTGCTGGCGGTAACAAAGGGGGGTCACATTCAAGCTAGTCTCTGTTCTCAGAGCTATGTGACCGATTAATTAATAATTAATTGTCTCTTTTCATTCTTATTCACTTCACAGGTGCCTGGTGTGTCTGAGAACCGTCCCTCTGTGCTCCGAGGAGACAACTTGCTCGTGTGTCCCGTCGAGGAACAAGGAGTCAAGTACCGTGGCTACGTCCACAGCGTGCAGCGGGACAGTGTTAAACTGGGTTTCAGCTCTGAGTAAGATCAAAACTGTGTATCGTAGAAATACAAGTCGAAAGAAAAATTGAAATTTTTGGGTGTCATTTTGTGAATTTCTTTGCAGGTTGCTTGATCGCTTTGTAGATGGCATGAAGTTCAGTGTTCAGTTCACTATAAACCGTGTGACTGTGCGCCTTCAGCACAGAGCAGCAGAACTGGCAGCTTCATGCAGACTGGAGAAGGTGTTGTTTCCATCTGAACCCAACGTCCCCTTTCAGCAAAGTGACCTTCCCAGACTCAGGTTACTGATCATTTCCTTTTGTTTTTTTTATGCGCAGTGCACGTGTTATCTGGTGTTTCTATATTATCCCCTTCTCTCTGTATGAATAATCAGCTAAGGCTGGAATTTTGGATCGTTGGAGCCTTAAAGGTCTCTGCAGTGCAATGCACACAGAGGTGTTATGGTGCATTATAGGCTGCAAAGCTGATGTCCATTAATCCCCAGTCAAGTTACTCAGGCAGGTTCACTAGCTTCCTCTCATGTCTGGTGATAGAGCTGAAATGCAACAGAGAATCCATAATCATGCAAAAAATATTGCATACATGTTTGTGCACACTGGGTGAAACTGCTTTATGTCAGAATAATATTAAGTTCCTAGTATTTTTCTTCAGTTAAAGTGGTTTTCCTAAAAAAAAGAAAAAGGTAAAAAAATCTTCCTTTATATTTCCATCAACAGCCTGTTTGACTGGCAGCTGGAGAGAAATCCAGAGCAATATCAAGCAGTACAACACATTGTAGCTGGCTCATCCAAACCTGCCCCTTACCTGGTCTTTGGTCCCCCTGGAACAGGTACTGTACAGAGTCCAGTATATTGCTATCTCATGCTTTGACCTGCTGTTCCAGCAGCTTCTCATAACTCTAGAAGAGCAACTCGGCCGATGTCATTCTTATGTTTCTCGGTGTGTTCAGGCAAAACTGTGACTTTGGTGGAGGCCATCAAGCAGATAGAGAAGACCCAGGCTAACTGCCACATTCTGGCCTGCGCTCCATCCAACAGTGCTACTGATCTGCTTTGCAAGAGGATTTTGGATCACGTGGACAATCATAAAGTGTACCGCATGTATGCCACCAGCCGGGACCCAGAACTCGTCCCCGATGGAATAAAGGTCAGTGCTGGGAGTTCCTGACTCTTAAATGATAATAAAATCCAGTAGTTTAATGAAGTTGTTGTGTTTCATTCAGCGGGCCAAATTTAAAATATTTACTCTTCATGTGAAATACACTTTGCGACCTACTGTGGTACTACTGTAACTGCAGTGATTCTGTGCTTCCTGTTGTTTTACATGCTTGATGCTATTTTATTAAATCTCAGTGAGGTTTATAACATCACTGCACTTTACAGGCTTGCTCTAACCTGGTAGGGGATTGCTACATTTTTCCTGCTAAAGAAGAGCTGATGCAGTATAAGATCGTGGTCACCACCCTGTTAACTGCTGGAAGGTAGTGCATTATACTGTGTACAGTATTAGCACAGCAATGACAGATGAGGAATATGAGTTTGTGAAATGTAAACACTGTCTTATCTGTGCAGATTGGTCACAGGTGGAATTCCAGCAGGACATTTCACTCATGTGTTTGTGGATGAGGCTGGACACGCTGTGGAGACTGAATGTGTAATTCCACTGGCAGGTGAGGACAACAAACAGCTGTCTACTCTGTTGCCGGACTAAATTTGCTTTGTATAAATGTTCAATTTTCATTAATATTTCTTTAATCTTTTTGGCACAAAGGGTTACTTGATGCAGCGTCTGGCCAGGTTGTTCTGGCCGGAGACCCCAAGCAGCTGGGCCCCATTCTCAGATCTCCTTATGCTCTGAAATACGGCATGGGTAAGTACAGATGGGAGGTGTGCAGTAGGAGTGACAGATGGGTTCAAGGTGGGGATGGGATTACGCCAGAGTTTGGCTCTGAGCCCCTTCTTGTTTGGCATGATGATGGACAGGATGACAGTTGAGCTCAGGGATGAGTTTCTGTGGATTCTGATGTTTGCAGACAACATTGTGATCTGCAGTAAGAGGAAGAAGCAGGAAGAGAGTCTGGGGAGGTGAAGGTGTGCTCTAGAGAGGAGAGCAATGAAAGTCAATAGAAGCCAATTAAAATACAAGAAGAGTGTAACAGTGACGGTGCACGGTCCAGAGGTGGTGAAGGTGGATGAGTTTCAATACCTGAAATTGAAACCATTCAAAGCAGTGGACCAGTGCACAGGAGAGCTGAGGAAGAGAGTGCAGGCAGGGTGGAGTAGCTGGAGATGAGTGTCCGTTTTGGAACAACAATAGCAGCAAGAGTGAAAGGTGAGGGTTTACAAAGCGAGACACGCTATGATGTCCGTCTGCACTAACAAAAAGGGAGGAGGCTGAGCTGGAGGTGACAGAGCTGAAGATGTTAAGATTTTCACTGTGAGTGACCAGGACGGACAAGATCAGAAATGATTACATCGACGGGAAAGCTCAGGTTGAGTGGTTTAGAGACAAAGTTAGAGAGGCAAGGTTAAGATGGTTTGGACATGTGCAGAGGAGGGGACAGTGGATACACTGGACAAAGTATGTTAAATGTGGAGCTGTGAGGCAGGAGGAAAACCACAGAGAAGATTAATGGATGTAGTGCAGGAGGTCGTGCGGTGGGTTGGTGTGACATAAGAGGATGCTAGAGATAGATGATCTGTTGTGGTGACTCCTATAGAAGAGGAGGAGTAGAAGAAGAAGAATTATTGGCTCTAGGTATAAATGGTTCTCTCTCTATTAGTCCCAGGATGCTGACCTGTTAAGGGAGTATCCTGGCTTTTGCCCTATGACAGCTGGGATAGGCTCCAGCCCCTCCCCACAATCCTGATTCAGACAAGCGGTTAAGAAACTGGATGCGTGGTTACTCCCAACACTGTTTACATGTGTGTGCGTGCATAGTAAGCTGATATTTGATTGGCTAAAATTTTTCTTTGCTGTCTACAGGAGTGTCCCTCTTGGAGCGGATGATGAAGGACTTCTCTGTATATCAGAAACGTGATGGTGTGTTCAACAAGTGTTTTGTCACCAAACTTCTGCGCAATTACAGGTCTGGTAGAAGAGATGCTTGTAGGATGCTTGGTGACAAAAACTGGAAAATTGGTGCTTGATTTCCAACAAGGTGCCTTTCATTTCTTCTTCTTTCAGGTCTCATCCTGCCATTCTAAAGGTTCCCAATGAGCTCTTCTATGATGAAGAGCTGCAGGCTTGTGCAGATGAGTATGCACGAAACATATACTGTGGATGGGAATATCTACCACAGAAGGTAATGTTCTTCTTTAAGCAAATTAAAAATATTAAAAACATCCAGTCTTCTACTGCTTTTCGGCGCCGAGTTGCAGTGGCTTTGATTAAGAAAGCAAAGCATGAAAAATGCAAAATTGTTTTATGTCTTTTAGAGCTTCCCATTGATCTTCCACGGGGTGACGGGTAAAGACGAACGTGAGGCCAGTAGCCCTTCTTTCTTCAATGTAGCAGAAGTGGAGGTGCTGATGGACTACGTGCGCAAACTGCTGCAGAGTCAAGGCAAGAAGGGTGTGGCTAAGATTGCACCCCGAGATATAGGCATCATCGCCCCCTACAGGAAGCAGGTCTGAATTCATTTCCAGCAAAGTGAATGTAGTGGTTGCACCTTTTGTTGCAGAAACCTTTGATGCAACTACAAATGAACGCACGTGGAGAGCATGACGTGCCGATTTAAAGCTGCTGTTATTTCTCTTCACGTCACAAAGGTGCAGAAAATCCGCAGGGCCCTGGAAAAAGTTGGGAAAGAATTTAAGTTTAAGAACATGGAAACCCTTAAGGTAACTAAATATTTGACAGTATAACAATATGAAACACAGAGTTTTAAGTGTGTCAGAAATGCTTACAAATGTATGTGTGTGTCAGGTGGGTTCGGTGGAGGAGTTCCAGGGCCAGGAGAGGAGAGTGATCCTGCTGTCTGCTGTTCGAAGCAGCCCTAATTACGCAGAGTTAGACAAGGAGTTCAACCTGGGATTTGTAAAAAATGAGAAGGTAAACAATACAAACACACACACACACACACACACACACACACAGTGCACCTTTTTAAGGTTTTTCTGACACATTCTTTTCTTGTCCAGAGATTCAATGTGGCTGTGACTCGAGCTAAAGCCCTGCTGATTGTGGTGGGAAACCCCAGAGTTTTGCAAACGGATTCCACCTGGGACCGGCACGTGACACGATGGCTACTTCTGCTTTCAGCACACATTCCATTTTGAACTCAACTTCTATGCTGACTTTGTCGTTCACTTCCTTCCCTGTTGGTTTGCAGCTTCATCCAGTACTGCAGAGGTGAGGGGGGTTACACCGGCGTCATTCAGGCAGAGGAAGACGAGGACGTGGTAGCTCGACTCGAAGCACTTTACATCTCGATTAAGGCCGAAGGTAACAAACCGAGGCAAATCACAGTTACTGTCACTGGTCAAAAACACATGAATTTGAGGGGAACATTTTCATAAAAAGCTGCATCATGTTAACATTTAGAATTTTTTCCTGTGGCTTTTTTCACCAGTTGAGACTGCAGAGAGTGTCATTCAGCAGCAAATGGACCCTGAGTGGAGAAATGACCTCTGAGCCAAAGGAGAGCACCAGATTACCTGTTGGCATTTAGATGATTTCATTTTAGCATCAGCCACCATCAAAGTGGTTACTGGCACCTTTCTATATTAAATGTAAAAAGCCAAAATAGCCAAAGTACATTTTACTATATGAACTAGACCAAATAGTATGATGTACAGAGAGCTAATTACTGTTTAGAGCAGCCATTTTGCCTCAGGGAACTGCACCACTAACACCAAGCACCAAAGAGTTTCAACAGTGCCTCGATCTTTTCACGATCACCTGGTGACAGCAGATAAATCTTAAGACTGAAGAGTTCCTCCAGAAGCTCAGCAATGCTCCTTTCTAACATTAGGAGAACAGCTGATGAAGCAGCCTGTTCTGCACACAGGACTGAGCGTGCTTCAAAACATTTCTGGGTTTTAAGCAGATTTGTCTGTGTTACCTGATCCAAGTACTCAATCACCAACAGAATCTGAAAGGAGACATTAGGGACCCATGTTTGACTTTGAAGCAGCTAAGTACTTGAAGCTACAGTTTTAAAATAATCTATACTTAAGTAGAAATTGTTTAAATCACTGAAATGTACTGTGTAGCCAGTCCATGTAGGAGGCTTCCAATGTATTTAATTACTGTTTTATTCATATTTACCAATGGAAAAATTGTATATTTTGGAACAAATTAAAGAAATCTTAAGACAACACAAGATGAAGTCACTTAATGTTTAAACCCACCAGATTTTTTCCAATTTTCAGTGTTAATTCTCACCTTGAATACTGTACCAAGCAAGGCCAAAACAAATGTAAATGCTGTGACTTACAACTGACTTCTGTTTTCAATGTAAAACTAGACTGAAAAGTTATTTAAATGTATTCAAACAAAACTTGGAATTCAGTGATTGCAAAACAAAACCAAAGTAGTATTTCAAAAATACTTTATTAACATGTTTGTCATGTTTCAGACATTCAAAACATCCCACTCCTGTTTGTAAAGCAGCGTCAATCAACATTTTCTCAAATTACGTTGTAACATTTCAGACAGAGGCACTGACCAGAGATTAACCTGGGCTCACTACGCTCCAATATTAGAGGATCTGAACGTATTGGGTGGAAGAACATCTTGCTTTCGTGATTGTGGCAAGACGAATCTTGTTAAGATGTAATACAATAACAGTGTGTTCAGGACTCTTTCTGTGCAAGAATGAATACAGACTTCACACTGTACTAATTTACTTTTAGTCATGATGGAGAAGCACATGCTTAAACTGTGGTTCCCCCAATTATTCCAATTCTGTTGTATACTTGTGTCACATTGGTGTAAAATCTTTTCTAACGTTACCGTTTCAGTGTAGAACCAAAACACATCGCTGCTATACTCGATCACTGCCTCTGTCTACACTGTGTGGTGCGATTTCAATCATCTTTAGGGGCTGCTCAAGAGAAACATTTTAATCACTGGTTATTTGCCAAATCGCAACTCAAAGAAGATCCCTACAGTATCAGATAAAGGGCTATTAAACACCAGGTAATGACAATGGTGATAAGCTAGCTGTCAGTTAGCAACGTTTATGTACAGAACACGCCGGAGTTATACAACTTGAATGTGACTGTATACTGTGTGCATTCATCCTCAGTAAGTCCAGTACACAGTGATGTGAAATGACTGTATACTGGACCTGAAACCGTGCAGGCAGCAGGCAGGACTCATCAGCGGGGAAAAGCATTGGTGACGTCTGCCAGAGCCAGTGTGAGCACGACTGCGCATATTGTGTCCAAGACAATAGACCACTGTCTG
>VOQJ01033468.1:10228-28190 GCA_015052665.1 Apistogramma diplotaenia | reverse complement strand
ATAGACCACTGTCTGCAGTGCCAGTGTAAGCCATCACCATGGAGAAACAGCAAGAGAGAGTGCGAGAGAGACCAAGGTGCAGTCCAAAACCTCTCCATACAATCACTCCTGCATCGTTTCGTGTAGGTTTCAGTGGATTAATGCAGTGTGAATAGGCTCTAAATTTAGTCCTTTGTGTCAGAAGGGAAAGCTGTGGAAAACAGAGCTCTGCTGACACAGCACTTGGTGAAATAGAACTTTCGGGGTCTAAAATAAATTGTCTGACAAAAAGATTAAGGAGCAGGTCTGAAGCTGATGTATAAAAGAAGACTAAGTGGTACACACATGTTGAAGAGAAGCAGAGGAAACAGCAAAAGTGAAACTGTCTGCAGCTCATAGTTGTGAGAGAAAATCCACAAGACCCTTCTCTGTAAACAAACATAACACAGTGGCCATAAAGTATATGCACATATAAATACAAACATACAATCATACATATAAAAGTAAAGTATGGGGCTGGTCCTTCAAACAAATAGGCTTGTGTACTGCTGGAGAAAAACAAAACAGGAAAGAATAACTGAGTGTAAGCTGCAGAGGAAATGGCTTTAAAAAAGGCTGATTTGTTTTGCTTTTAAACAGGCGTGCCAGTCTCTCATATTTGCCAGTGGCATATCTGCATCTGTGAAGTCCATGGAAGCCATTGATTTAAGGTTTCTCTAGGTTTGCTCCGTGTGTTGGAGGGTGGTCCTCCCTCAGGTGCTGAGTGGCCAACACACTTATGGCCTTTCACAGAATCTGGCAGCCACCCCTCTTCTTACGCTTGCGGACCTGCAGAGCTGCTCTGGTCGCCATCTCGAACACATCCCGCACGCCATCCTTGGTTTTGGCTGAGCACTCCAGGTAGCCAAAGGCACTGATGCGGTTGGCCATGTCCCTGCCCTCCTCAGGTTTTACTGGTTCCTGGGGTTTTATATACAGAAAGCAAGTTCAAATTTCACCGGTTTTGTGTGGACATTTATTTAGACATATTATTTTGAGAGAATATGGTGCCTTTGACACAGCTGAGTATAAACTAGACACATCACTGATGGAGATATCCTCCCACCATTAATGAAAATATTACATTTAGAAGTCTGGATAACATTACAGGACCCATTTCATAACAGAGAACCCTTCAGCACAAACTATTTTGCCCGAACAGACGAATACTGCATCGCATATCTTTGACGAGTGAAGACAACACAGGCCAAATTTTCATGGATCAACTCCTTATGGTCTGACTGGAAATGTAAAACCTCTAAGACGGACGCTATGATAACATCTTCCAGCTTTATATCGGACAAGAGAATAAAGACACAGACCTGCTTCATCTTGGCCAGCTCTCTGCGTGTGTGTTCATCATTCCTAAGGTCCTTCTTGTTGCCCACGAGGATGATTGGGACATTGGGGCAAAAGTGTTTCACTTCAGGTGTCCATTTCTCAGGAATGTTCTCTGAAAGAATCAAGAAAAAAATTAGAGATGCGAGATAGTACATCCCAGAGCTTTTCATCACATACTAGGACAGTTGTTAGGCTCCCTTATGACTTTCCAAAAATAAAAAATAAAAAAATCACAGAAAGCTGGTGACTTGCTCTCCAAAACAAGCAATTTTCTCTGAATGCAGATGACATTTTGAGAGAATAGGAATCTCATCCATGACATCAATGATTAAAGCAGGATGGATTGGAAGAAAAAACAATGGCTGTCATGGATAGTTAATTTTCACTATTCTACAAAGACATTTACAGTATTTTCTGATGTCTGTCTTCTCTCAAAACCTTTCTGAAGTAGTATGTCTAAGACTCCATTTCTCATCCATCGTTCCTGATGCACTGCAAACCCTCTGCAGTCTGAACATCCCCTCTGTCCATGTCTACAAAAGCATGTGCAGTTACATGGAGGTCTGCTGATGCCTCAGCTTCTATCCTTAAACTGTCATGTCATGGCTTCTCCACTGCAGTGGAAGTTGGAATTACAGCAGCATGGTACGATAGCAACAACTTATCCAGTTTGCACACATGAAAAATGAAAAAATTGTTATAGGGAAAGAAACAGTAATTAGCAAAGGGGGTGGGGGGAGGCTTTTTACCCATTCATAGGGCTACAATCTGGAACATTTCCCAGCCAGGAGACTTTTGCACATCAATCCTTCATGGACAGTGTGACTTTGCTTCAAGATTTCAGAAAAACCTCTTAACTGGGGCAAAGTGATGAGCTAAAGCACGATTTCACCTTACCTAAACTATCGGGGCTATCTATGGAGAAGCACATGAGGATTACATCAGTGTCGGGGTAGGAGAGAGGCCTCAGTCTGTCGTAGTCTTCCTGACCTGCTGTATCCCACAATGCCAGCTCGACCTGAGAGAGGGGGAAGACAAAGAACAAAACAAGTGATGCACCCGCCCTCAGCAACAGAGGATAAACTCACGAGCAATAAAATACTAAAACAGTAGAAACAACAGAAGCAATCTCATTGGACAGATGAGAACAATTCATTCCTCCACTATCAGGCCTAAATAAAAAGTCTGCGGAGGTGGAGGTGGTTCCCACAGGATTTCAGCTGTTAATCAAACTGTAAGAAGTCCCTTGGTGCCTGCTTGCTCTAGCTAAAAGAAAAGCCCCGTAAAAAAAACATTTGCTAGCGGTCAGCAGGAGTTGCAGCCACAAAGCACAATATAGGCGTGTTTAGTACACAGCAGCTTAGAAGTGTCACTTCATGGAGGAAATTATGACTTCTTTTTAAGTACAAACTAAAATTGTCTGTGGATTGAACTGCAATCTTAACCCATTTTATCCTGCTGCTGATTTGATTAGCAGCATCCTTACTACTAATCACAGCTGCAAGAACTGAGTACATCTTGATTTTGCCATAGAGTGCAATGGCAGTATCTCAGCAACTCACCTGGACTTCTCTTACATCTGACATGTTCCTTGTTGGCTCACAAGCTTCTCAGTCTGGTAAGACTGCCTAGACACAGCACTTAAAGTGTACCGCAGGAAAGGTATTTTCAATATTTAATGAGCTATAACACATAATCTGTTGTAAAATAAACCAGGATAAATCTCAATTAGCTGCCCTTTGATTCTTTTGCCAGTAGATGTCTCTCAGGAGTCAGCTTCCCAAGAGAAACCTTTATTCTTATTAACTTTAACCACAACTCAGTATAATGAAAGATTAATAAGTAGGCAACAGCTGCGAGTCAAACAGTGGCTCAAACATATAAAATATTTCACTGCATCAAACAAAACAGTTAATTAAAAAAATCTTTACGCAACAGCTGCGAGATCTGAAGTACAGTCAGCATATTAAGGCCAAACCTCAACCGGCTAATCCCCGAGTTTGCGGCACAGGAAAAAGGAACAGGAAACGGGACATTAGTCATGATGTATTGGGAGAGGGGTCCCGACCTTGCACAGGAAGGTGGCACTGATCCATTTCCTGTTGTTGGTTGGAGATCTGCGATTTTGTAACAATGAAATGGCCCCAATTTTCTCTCAGAACAGGCATTTAATGCCGTCAATCTTAATGGGATGTGATCCACAACCAGCAGGGTCAAACAGTGTCACACAAACCTGGCTGTTCTGAGGAGTAGATCTAGTTTTCAGCACTTAGGTTTTATTACTCAAGTAAAAAAGGCTGTACTCATATTCCATTACGAGTAAAACCCACCGTTTAAATATTTAAGAAAGAGTAAGGTAAAACAGCTCCTATGACGTAATATCATTAATACATACACACTAATATATTCACTCCATTATTACAAACTTGTATCCCTCCATACACTTTCAGTCACTAAATGAAGAAAATGAAAATGCAAAGAGAACAATAGGCATCAAACTGCAGGAATTTTCGCCTAATAATCCTGATTTTTAGAAATAATGGCAACCTAACTCCTTTTCCAAATGGCACCACATGAGAAGCTTAGATGGGAAATGTCTCTATGCTAAGAACTCTCAAATGCCTAAAACAAACAGTAACAATGAGCTCCTGCTAGACACTGACGTTTTGTAAGAACCACAAGCCAAATGGCTGAGAGCCACTTGTTTAATTTCCAAACAAAAAATAAATAAATAAATCACTAATAAATGTCAAAAGGAAAGTGGTCTGTAGTGAAGGAAAGTTATTACAAGTACAAGAACATCAAACTTACTGTTTTGTTTCAATACTTTAAATTTTCAAACCAAAAGCACATATTTTACATACATACCTGTTTGCTATCAACTTCAATGTCAGCGATGTAGTTCTCGAACACAGTGGGAACGTAGACCTCCGGGAACTGGTCCTTACTGAAGACAATCAGCAGACAGGTTTTCCCACAAGCACCATCTCCAACTATCACCAGTTTCTTTCTGATTGCAGCCATCTACCAAACAGAACACACTGTGATAAGTATACAAAGTTTGAGACACTTAGTGAACTGAGGAGGGACAAAGACGTCCCACTGTGCGCAAAATAATGGCGACAGTTGGACAAAAAGCTGCTTGATTTGTTGTTAGGTGAGGGAAAAAAACAACGTTGACTTAACTTAATGTGGTTAAATCTGCTAAAGTTGGACGAAAGGTGTGTCGATCACTGTAATGAGATCCTTCAGACACCCAAATGGAGATTGCAATATTTTACATTAAAAACACCCCCCACCCAGGTTCAGCTCAGGCTGCAGTGCTGGTGGTCTACATGGCGGTGTGCACTCATGACCTCTGTGCCACAATCACATTTATAATCATCTTTAACATGTCATGTCTACATCCCTGTGGCCAAGTCACAGACAGCTCTCACTGGTTTGGTCTGACACCTCTATACTGCACACGTTTCTCTGCTCTTTCGTCCCTGAAAAGTGTATATGTGAGTGAAACGTGGCTAGTTAGAGCAAGCAATGACCACACAAACACTTACACATTCACACACACAAATCAATAGCCATCTCCCACGAGCTGACAATAATGGAGGGAAGGCGGCCGGAGATGAGACAACATAATGGCTGCATGCCAGCAGCATCAGCTTCCACCAGCCTCAAACTACCTGGACCATGATTAGGATCAAAACCTCTGCAGTCTCTCTCTCTCTCACTCTCTCTCTCACACACACACACACACACAACTGATGAAGGTAATTGATTAGTCACCTGAGGCGATGAACCAATGAAGAATTAGCACCACACCCTCAGCAATGCCAGTTGTTTCGGTTTTATGACCTGCAGTATTACAGTTTTCACTCACTCTTACGTGGTCATTTTTGCTGGTAAAAACTGAATGAATTCAAGCTGCTCAACACCAAATAGAATTTACAGTACCTGGTGAACACAGTAGTAGAGTTTAGCTGCTAAGGAGTCAGACATTTCCCTCAGGAGGCCAAACCAACGAGACAGAATGACCTTTGGACATGTCGGAAGTTGTGTTAAATAACTGTTTTGTTACTTAAAGGGTGATAATATCTCTGTGCTCCGAGCTCGGTTCCCCTGCTCCCAAATGACCAAACAATGGAAAAGGCCCACATAGGTAGTAATGACAATTCCAGTCAAATAATAAGCAGAAAGACACCTCAGAATGCAAGAAATCTGAGCACACGTTTAAGTCAACAGACTCTTTCAGACAGAAATGCGATGAAGACCCCTCTATAAGTCACCTTTGCTAGATTATAGCCAAACAAAAATGGCACAGTGTGTTTTCACGTGGCATGCCAGCATCAGAGGCATGATGTCAACTCCTTTCAGAAACAAGTCTGGGTGCATGGCAGCCATCTTGAAACATCTCTGGGTTTTTGAAGCTTAAATAACTTGTGAAATGAAAAACTGTTGATACTTTGCTGATGTTAGAATTTGTTTCCATGGAACTTCTACTTCTGGGTGGCAAGTGGAATAACAAACATTAAAAAAAAGTTGTCTTTAAAATAAATACTGAAGCCAAATAAATTGCAGTTATAGTAGCTCCTGTGTGCACTTACCAAATATTTTCTAATAGCTTCTGAAAGCCTACTTAAATTAACCAGTGACCCCTAAAGAGCCTTCATTTTAGCCCTCCATGTTGAGGACCTCTTCTTCATTCACCTTCCCTCACAGCAACAACTACTAGCAATCTTTTATGCATTTATTTTTTTTACAGGAGAATAAAAAGACAATTGTTCCATTTTCTTTTTTTTTTTCCTTCTGCACATTAAATCAGGACAGTGTGTTGTCAGTTTGTCTCTGGAGAGAGCCACCTGTTCTCTGTGATAGCAGGCTGCTGCTCCTCCATACATCATACTGTCACTGCCAGAGGGAAGACACACACAAACTCATAAAGAAACACATGCACACGTGACTAGGAGCTACAGCGTCGCCCCAGAAAGCTTCAGAAAATGGGGCTAGTCCTGCAGATTTTGTGCTGTGATAAAATAATGCGGCATATTGATGATCGCGGCTCTCAAAGCAGCCTCCCCACTGTGACAGTGGCAGCAAATGGTGCTTAGTGGGGATAATGGCCCTTTTACTTTGCATTAATGTGTGTGTACTGTGTCAGGACAAGGACAGGAGCAGGCACTCCAAGGACTTGTTCCCTAAATAAGAGTTACATATCAGGTGTGTTCCATTACCCTTAGAAAGTGGATAAAACAATTCACTTAAACCCTCATGCAATATTCATATCATATACTGTTATAAAATATTCACAGAGATAACTTCTGCATTTTTTTCTCATGTATTATGCAAAATCAAAAACAAATCAATGAATGAATACAATAGTAAGTAAAGATAACCAGATTGACCACAAGGGGAGTCATCTCAGATGAGTAGTAAAGTGAGGTGTGTATCAGGAGGCAAGACAATGGGAAATTTGATCAGTTTCCATCACACCCTTACAGTTATTCATGCACTCCTACATTTTTCATCTTGGGAGCCCATATAATCCTTAGGCATGGGTGGCATCGATTGTCACTCACCTCTCCCGCTTATTGTTTAGATTCCTTTAAGAGACTTCCTGGTAAGACATAAAATGGCACAGGAGAAGGAGCAAAGACTTCACCTGTTTTGTCATTTACCACAATGGGTCAGTTCAAAAAAGCTTTACATACCAGTACCACCTCTTATTTCTCCAGAAGTCAGAAAGCTCTTTTTGTTTTTGCGGTACAGTAGTTAACATTGTCCATGCTAACCACTGCACTAAGGCTTTGCTCCCTGTTCTATGGGTTTCCTCTCATGGTTATACATGTTAGGTTAATTTATGATTCGAAACTGGTTGTAGTACTAGAAGTAAATGTGGCTGCACCTAAGACACTTAACTTATTGCAAGATCACCAACAGTCCACTATAGTTTTATTATGACACTCTATGTTATGATATATTCAACAATCAATAAGTAAATGTGCCTTGAGTGTATCACGTTTACAAGAATGGGGTGGATGTGACGTCACAGTGGCGTAGCTCTTTAATCAGTTAATCTCTGAGTCCAAGTAAACTTTACTGCTATAGTTGGAAAAAAAAAATTCCTTGAATGTGCTCCTGAGATATCACGCTCACAAAACTCTGATGGATGTATGCTGAAATGCACTCATGAATGCAGAAAGCTGAGTGCGGTACTGAAGCCACCACTGAATAAGCTGAACAGAACCAAACGCCAAGCTCGAGAAGAAAGGGACGGCAACACACATTGAGTGATGACCATAGTACACATGTAGAGACTGTCTGAGCACACGCGCCTCAAACAGGTCATATCAATGTGCATGTTCACACGTGTCTCAGGATGAATGATCCTGCCTTGCGTAATATTTGCCCTGTGTAGAGTAGCAAAGGACAAAGTTCTCATTTCCTGCACATGCAGCACAGATGCCTCTTTCTCCCTCATTTCTCCTTCCTGGCAGGTTGTGACTCACACCTGCAGGGGTAACACATTAGCCAGTCTTGTTCATTACAGCTGGTGGGGGTAAAAACCCCACAAAACTTGTCAGTAAACACTGCAGAGGGAGTACGACGAAAAATCTTTTTCTTCTTTTAGTGTCAGCTGACCTTTAATCACATGGATCCACAAACCCAAGTCATTCACATCAACCCTGCAAGTACTGCAACATTTAATTTCCTAACATGCACACCAGAGGAGGGTGAACTGTTTTATATTGTGAACACACTTTATTTGGCTTATGATCTGATTTATTTAATGAACTGCATAAATCTCATGAATACATTTTATATCTATTTCAACAATGTCCAAACTATCCTGCTCCAAATGAATAAAGCAAAAACGCTGGTTGTGAAATTGCTACAGTTTATTATAATGCAACCTTGAAGTTGCAAGTTATTGAACTGAAGAGAGTTTGGCAGTGAAAGAATAACAGAGGGAAGAAATATTTTCAAAGACACAGTCGCAGCAGAGATATGATGGCCATTTCAGATCACAGCTTTCCGTCTAAAAACTGAGCACAAAACTAATCGTGTGATTAGAAATTCAAAAAAACCCTGAGAAGAAACGTGATTTAGTTCTTCATTCTTCCCCAAAGATTGCCATCATCTTCTGACCAGCCTAATGTTACAGACCATCAAAATCCCTACTTTTAATCATGTAGGTCTCTACATGCCACGGTAGATTTCCATTTCCTTTTCTCAAGTGTGCCAGCTGCTGTGTATCACCCTGCTGTGCTCTGCTGAAAAACACAGCGCTGCGAGTGGGTGAAGCAACTGTGAAGCTGCATTTTGATTTTTGCTAATAGGCAGCTGTTTTGCTTAACTAATACTGCAGAATTCATCATCATCAGAGCTGATATGGGTTCAAAATGCTTTCGTTTCCAGCAGAACATCACCTTTAAAATGATGATTTACACTTCAATAATTTGTTCTTAAAATATAACAAAATATTCATTTTTACTCAACAATGCTGGGTGGTCTATCAGTTTCTCGATGTTTGTATTCTTACAATCAATCTTCAAAAAGGTAAAGTCTAAGACAATGTCATTTATACTGACACAGTCTGATGTTGTTACATAAAGTGTTTCTTCTGAAAAACTGTGGCAGTGTTTGCATCTCTCCTACAATAAACTCTTTGACTCATGCAACCTCACCCCCACTCTCCATCTGCATCTTCTGCCCTCCTCTAGAGACACACAATGTGCAACAACAAAAAAAGAAATCATTATGTTAACATAATAATACAATAGCATGTGTGGTAAAAGTTGACAAAGTTTGCAGAGACAACATACTGAGAAAGAGGAGAGAGGAATGCCAACACACACTGCTGCCAGAGACAGTAATTCTACCTCTTTCAAGTTTAGTACTTTGATGTTTAGAGTTATGGGCTGTATATATCAAGCTACATAACAGTTAGCTTGATAGCTAAATTGTTAAACATAAAATATATTAATAACATTTAATGTGTCACCAGTACCTCAAGCAGAGAGCTTGAGGAATGTGCATGTTTACCTCCCCTGTGCAGAAACACGCCACAGGCAAATCATGCCTTGTACATTCCTGTTAGTCATGTCACTTGCTGGATATGATCCAAAATATCAGCGCACAATCTCAGACTGAAGACCTGAGACAACACTGGTCTGCACAGGCTAGCTAACACTGGGGCAACTCAGGACAAATCTGTGTATATGACTGAAGATCTGTAAAAACCCCACTTTCCATCAGGCCTGACAGACGCCCAGGAAAGACGCAGACGTATTTAATCTGAGTGCGAACAGAAAAATCTAAATTATGTGAGTTCCTGTACTTCCTGCTTTAGCCCATTTGTTAAGGGAGAGGATACAACATCTCTTATCTTCACTAAAAGAGGCTACCAGAAGGATCTGAACAAAGTCAGAATATAAATGCAGAATTAGTTGATGACAGCTTTTCCCTGCTCAGCGGGTCCTCCATGTGACCAAATACATCTCCCGTGTTTTCCTTTTCCTTGGAAAGCAGCACAGCATACCCCTGTTAAGTGTAAACTGGCTGTACACTTCCAGGTGATGTATGAACAAACAGTTGTTGAAGAAAAATATTAACCGGGTATTAGTGGTTCAGATACTAACACAGTGGTTGGGTCAAAGCAGCCAAGTGCATTCCATGTGGTGATTAATGAGTGCTCACACACAGCCCTGTCTGACTGTGTAAAAATGTAGGAGGACATAAGCCATGAGGAATCTCTCACCTACTTTCAACACCCCTCACACTTTTCTTCTAAACGCATAACATCCCTCCATCACCAGCAGCTCTAACTTTAACTGCCTGCCAGAAACAACCCCCCCCCCCAAAAAAAAAAACAACTAAATTTTCTATGATCACTCATCTTAAGTGTTAATCAAACTGAAGATTACTTCAGAAATGAGAACTGAACTAAACATGACAGAGACGGGAAGAAATGTTGTGCTGCCACCCATTAAGCCGAAACTGTGCTTCAGCGTGGATAGTGTGAAGGCGGACCGCGGGCAGTCCCGGTTTGCCTGACTACCTGCAGAGAGTGTTGTTGATGGAGACAGTGTATGAAATATGTGGTACAACAAGTCTGTTGACTGCTCTTTGTGTTGCTGTTGGTCTGTCAGCCAGCCGCAGAAAAAGAGAAAAGTTATGACGTGGATCTGAACTGAAATTAAGTGTTTAAAAAATGGATTGTGTCCACTGTCCGTTCTCTGTTGCCCAAATATATCTCGTATTTCGAACTGCTGTTTGGACAAAACAAGCAATTTCAATATTTTAACTGGCAAACTGGGCATTTTAGATTTTTCATTAATCTGTTTCGATGAATTCCTTCATCAAAACAAACCCAGATGCAATACCCACAATTCAATCAGTAGTCAACATACAGTACACACACTATATGGACAAAGGTATTAGGCCACACCTCTTAATATTTGAATTCAGGTGTTTTCAGTTGGATCATATAAAACCAAGCACCTAGACATACAAACTGAAAGAATGGGTTGTTGAAATTTCTTCCCTCCATGATCAGCTGTAGACAGTATTATGAACTGTAAGTGGAAGTATTTCAGAACCACAACAACTATGTAAAGTTAGAGTGGGTTCGCCGAGTGCTGAGGTGTATAGTGTGTAAAAGTCTCCAATACCCTGCTAACTCGATTGCTACAGAGCTCCAAACCTCCGCCGGCATTAACATCAGCACAAAAACTGTGTGTCGGGAGCTTTGTGGACTGGTTGAGCAGCTCATGTTGGTGAAACGTGTACATGGCCCACAACTTTTATCCAAAGTGTATCCTGATACATGCTGAGTTTGATTTTGTTTAATTCTCTTTTTTCGCCATAGAAAAAAAAGCTTTTCCACCCTTGAATTTGGGTTAGAGAAATTCTAGCAAGTAAGTTAAAGTCAAGGTAAATTTTCAAGGTTGAATCAACCTTAAGTCCAGAAGTGGCTGCTCAAGATCTGGGCCAGCGAAGCAACTGAAGTCAGAGAACCTAGCTGGAGCCCAAAATAGGACAGAGCCATTGAGACTCACCCAACCCAATTTATCACAGTGCACACAACTCGGTGGAGAGCAGAGGACGAAAGAGAGAAATATCACACAGAATTATCCTTTCAACTGCCTGCTGGTTGCAGTACAACCAAAAAAGTCAGAAAGCTGGAGAGAGGGAAGGAAAGAGAGACGCTGTGGTCAGAACTAGAACATGAGTTGCAGCAATAGCA
Organism: Apistogramma diplotaenia; assembly: GCA_015052665.1. Lineage (NCBI taxonomy): Eukaryota > Metazoa > Chordata > Actinopteri > Cichliformes > Cichlidae > Apistogramma > Apistogramma diplotaenia. The sequence goes on along the minus strand of VOQJ01033468.1, from coordinate 16,588 downwards.
AAAGATATGGAGAAAGTTAGAAGCATTAAAGCTTAATAACTAGGTCTTTGATTAATATTCCACTGGTATAAAATAAACAAATCTTTGACTCATTCATGGGCTGACTTGGGAACATAGCTAATCAGGACTTTGATAGAAATGAGGACTGTGTTTCTGCTTTCCAGGCTTATAAAGTGTGCATATGCACAGACACGCACTACCTCAGCTCGACGTGGCGAAGGAACTGACTAGATTGCTCCCCGTTCCTAACTCTGTTTGCTCAGTTAGCTCCTCCGTTCTACCCATCCTCCTCCAGGCTCTTGTTCTCAATCGGCCCTCATCCCATCCCTCGCGCTCTCCCCCTCTCTGTGTTGCAGTGTGATGTCACCATCAGAGGGCTAATGTTGCATATCCTTAGGGCGCTGCATCCCTGCTTCTGTCTGATTCACACACACGAAATCTGAAAACGAGAGCTGACACACATGCTAGAGAGTCAACCCTTCAACTGTGTCTCTCTGTCCTGTCAGTCTGTGAAGCCGTGTAAGAAACAATTGTTATATCAAATCTAGTTTTGAATCTGAATCCTTTGAAACAGCTCATCAAATCTTATTAAGTTTAGCCATCAACATTTGGAAGCAACTAAAGGCAAAAACAACTACAAGCCAAAGATGTCTTATGATCTTTAATGGCTGACAAGAATTAATCACTTCTTTTTTTTTTTGCTGGCAGCCAAACTTTTTTTCTGAAAAAGATACATCCAGTTAATAGCTGCAGTCTAATTACACTAAAAACTGAAGCTCCAATTGCACAACTATTATGATTCAATTAAAATATTAACTGAGGGTTGTAAATAACTATTATGCTCATTATTGATTTTCTAGATGAATTCATCATTTGGCCACACAGTGTAAAGGTGACTCATTTAAAGTGGGGTTTTTTGCAGGGAAGACTGTCGAAATATATGCAGTTGCTATTAGATAAGACTGACAAAAGCAGCAGAAATCATTAACTGATAACCAGTCACACCAGCTGAAAGCACATTGACCAGAGAGCAGCCAAACCTTGTGCTGTAACAAAAATACAGAATCAATCTGAGCAATTTGCCAAAGGGGAACTTGATTCAACGTGGAGCAGGCTGTGAGAGCCTGAGAGGGGAGTGCTTCTGAAGTACCTCAGAAGAAAAAAAATGTTTACATTACCCTTTTAAGGCTTCCTGAAACCACAAACCCCAAGATCTAAACAGGAAACACTCCCAGATTTTTTCTTTTTTTAACCCAGAGGATTTGTTTTGTCTACATGCCGCCTCTGTGTGGTACACTCTACATGCAATCTTCCCTGTAAGCTATGCTCGTCAGTTAAATGATTAGAAAACAGAAAAACTGTATGTGCCTAAAGTGATGCTTTTATCATCACTGTGGAGAACAAGCTGCAGTCTGATTAGTTTCCAGAAGGACTGGCCTTCTTGGAAATCACTGCTGATGGAAAGTTGCCCACTCTAATACTTTGAAGAAGCACTGGCAGATAAGTACCCATAGTGTAACAACAACAACAAAAAAACTTAAACTCTCCATTGAAAGTTAAAGCGGAGAAGAACAGGTGGAAGAACTGAATTGTAAGCAAACTAAGTTTGTTAGGTTTTTATTGAGACCTAGTAGTGTGCTTCCTAAAGGTCAGGCTGCCGCAATCAATCGCTGAAAAGTAAAATATAGCAGAGCAGGTCAGTCAAATGCCAAGAGGAACAAAACGAGGTGCAACACCAGGGTGGAAGGACCTCTAGCTATAAAGGCATACATGCAGCTTTTGATCTACATTAGTCTTTCATGAAAGCTTTCATGACCTACAAAGCTATTCAGCTGTCTGTGTGACCTCAATACTGGAAAAAGAAGGCAAAAGGTCACATACTGAAAACAAAAAAAGGCAAACAAACATCAGACAGACACATCTTTGTCAGCTTCATCAATTGAAAATTTACGAGATTTTGGTTATTTTGTAAGTATACTACAACATCTTAAATTCTATCTAACATAACCTGTTCAACTAATAGTTAACGCCTAGTCTCTTGTGATGTCAACCTTCTGTTTGTGTAGTCGAGCAGCTGAAAGGAGGATGCAATTGAGAAACTAAATGCTCACCAGGGTTCTAGCCAGCAGTTGATTGCCCAGCGCCGCGCCCAGCTCAGCTCCTGTCACGCCGGGCTGAGAATTTCACCAACTGGCGATCGGAATTGTTCGCCATTACAACTATTAACATACTGCTGGGCTGTGAAATTTATTCCGGCTAGATCCCTTTTCACTAGCTAACAAGTAAAACTAGCGACCGAGCCCATAAAGACATCAGAGAAGTGTTCCTTCACAAGCGAAGGAAGCTGAGGGCTGATCTCTCAGACTTCTTTACAACAAAAAGTATTTTTGCAACCAGAGGAGTCGCCCCCTGCTGACCACAAAAAAAAAACTCAAGGCACTTTTCAGATCCAGAAGCTACATCCCTCCTTTATGCTGTCTATGCTTCTGATTAATAAGTGGATTAGGTAACAAGTCATTGACAGAAAGTTAATTAGCAACGAAATTTGATTTATCATCCTCTTTCAAGCAGAGACAATAAGCATCAACATGGCTCTTTGCGTGCCACATTTTAGAGACCAAACAATTAATCAAGAAAATAACAGCTTGATCAGCAATGAAAATACCACTAAGGCTGAAGCCTTTACTGCCTTTGCCTTTCTAGTTGATTACTATATTTATGCTGGTTAAGCTCTTGTAACTTCTGCAATAATTAACAATGCAATAGAAACAATGATAAATGTCTATTCTGGGTTAAATGGGTCATCTACTGCATTATAAGAAAACCTTGCAAAACTTTAATTAATAACCATTTTCAACTTCATAATCTCTCCAGTGACAAGCCTGCATGGATTACTGCATGTGGGTACCTGAGTATTAATATTATATTAATACATCCATCTCACCATCTACAAGAATATCTCTATTTTTTTTCATCCTGGATTACATCACTTCACACAGTCACATCATTTAATATGTACATCAGATTGGGGGGGTTCCATTGCATTTCACTACACTGCATTTTGTTTTGTGCTTGTCACACTGGGCAACACTTTCACTTCTGTCCACTACCTGCTGGTTCAGCAGTTCTGCTAAAAATTGAGATCTTTCTTGCACTAAACGCATTTTCACGCCGCAATCACAAACACGCACTGGACAAGCCGAGGGGATCCGTTTTCGAGGATTGTTACGTGCAACATCCGGAGTGTGCCTGTCACTCTCGAAAGATGGGAGCAGCTGAGTTGAAAGCATAGCAGAGTTTTTGCAGGTTTGATTCTGGCGCAATCCCAAAATACCGGCAGTGCAGTTTTGTTATGGTGAACATGCCAAGACAAGGGAACAAGTCGCTGTTGAGATGTGAGGGTCTGCGCTACAGAAGCCGAGCAGCACAACAAGGGTGTGGTGACTAACACAGAGGAATTTCCTCGGGACAGACCAATGTATTGTTTTTTTTTTTATAAATCTGTTTCTTTTTTTTAGTGAAGGGGGAAAAGGGCAGAATTTTCTCACCACATAACAAAAATGTTTAAAAAAAAGACCACTCCCTCGGTGTTACAAAAGTATCTGGATAATTTAGTTTTCCAGGAATTCCTGCTGAAAAGAAAGAAGAGGGGAAAAAGCAGCCGATACCATCTTGTACCCGCTTAGTGGTCAAACAGGTTCCCAAAGAGAAAGAAGTTTTTACAGTAATTAAAGACTGGCTCCGAGGCTCCACAGTTAAAGTCCATTTAGTTCAGTTGCGCAATGAAGTATCTTATGGGCAGATAGGCAACCATAATACACAATATCTTCCCAGGATATAGCTAGAGAAAACAAACAGGTGTGTCCTCCATTTGTCCTTTTTCTTTCCCCTTTCTTAAAAAAAAAATAACTGAAACCTCAAACGACACCGGAAAACTTCTAAACAAGTAACAGGTTTCAACTCGCCGAGGTGCTGCTCCTAAATCAACCTTAGCGCGAAGCGGTGCTGCTGCTTAACTAGTTTCTCAAACGCTTTATTAACTGTAGAAGCCACTCGGCGTTCCAGCTGAGTAAGTGTAATTACAAAAACATTTATTTCATTACCTCTCTCAGAAGTGTGCTCTCAAAGTAGCGAGTTTCCCTCCCGTGGTCTCCCTTTTTTCGAAGAAACCGTAATCAGAGCGAACGGCCGAGAAGCAGCCTGCTGATACTGACAAGGTCCTCCCTCCCCGGTGCATTCACTGGCCCCTCGGAAACTCACAGCTCATCGTTCCTTTTCCTTCGTCAATCTGTTTTTTGTTTGTTTTATTCATTCCGATTCATCCATTTGATGTGGAAGCTTGTTTCGGCCAGAAAAAATACATCCACAAGTCAAAATTTCGTGTTAATATCTCAAATTTTCGTCTTATTAACTCAAACTTCCGAGAAAATAGCTTAAATTAATAAAAAACCAACTTGAAATTTCGATTTATCAAGTTTTTTTGTTTGTTTGATTATTTGTTTATTTCCCATAATTAAACATTTTGTGTGCGAGGCAGTAAAATAGCATTTCTACCTGTTTCTTCTTTTGTTTAGTAGCTGCCAAAGAAAAGCACGAAATTCTCACAGTAAAACCATTTTATTCTTTAAAGTTAGATTCCCGAATATAACGAAATCTCTCTAAATTCCCTTAGGTTTATGTTTGTTTCAAATACACACACAATGTTTTCTCTCATATTCCTTTGATGAGAGGATTACAATTTTCTCTGATATCAAGCCAAATCTTCTACATTGTGTTAATGATCAAATGAATGAAACAGCATACAATAAATTACCTTAATACAATAAAAACATTTTATATACTCAATCAGCCTCGTAATATGTCTCCTCCATTTTCAAACGTGAACAGACAATTAATGATGCAAGCTGTTTTTTTTTTAAATAAATAAATAAAAATGACTTTTATCGGCTGTTCCAATCAATTTGTTTCTTCAACTGCTAAAAGCTCTTACACTTTTGTGGTGACTTCAAGTGACTTCCATGTGTTTTACAAGTGACATAATATACACAGCAGTAGTGAAAATCCAACTGCACATGAACATAGCACAGTGTCCAGGACGTTTGAGGTGCCAGCGCCTGCACGCCATTGGCTGAAAGGATTTAACCGTTGAATGCGCCCTCCCCTTTACGGTTAAAGAATAATGACATCATTTATATAAAGAATTTTTTTTGTTGTTAATTTAAACTGATATATTCGCCTTCATTTTAATCTTCATTATTATTCTCTCCCCTGTGGTGTATTCTAAGAAAATGGACTTTGACCCAAGTTCTTTTCTCCCACAGTGCAACAGGAAATCACACAAGAGGGATTTAAGCTTTTTAACATGCCATTCCCTCAATGAGGTCGCAAGTTCATTCACCCCAGGGTGCAGTACGCTGTAAAAACACAGCACGAGCTCCGGGGCAGGGTGAAATTTTCACCTACAGAACGAGCATTATTAACTCACAATAGCCTATTATGAGCTCTCACGATCATATCATAACAGTTCTTTAAAAGTCACATTAGGATGTTTAATGGGACCCAAAGAAAAAATAGCTAGAAGCATATTTCTGGCGCATTAGTGTCAAAAACAAAGACTTAGTTGTTGAAGCGTTGGAACCACAAGCCTCAACAACAAGCTGTATGTAATCTGGACAGCGCTCTGCAGTTTCCATGGTAATGCCCACATACTGTAGTTTCAAATATAACGGTATACACAGTGGCACCTCCCAGTGCTACAGAGTACTGATGCTATTTCTGTAGGTTATCCGGAAGGGGAGCTGCTGCCGGCTGATGTGTGATTACTGGAGAAAGATGAAGATTTGAGGTGGAGCCACAGTTTGTAATGGAAAGCTGCACACAGATTTGCATGTTCGCCCCCAGCTGCACAAACTGCTATTATTATGACCCATGCTAAATGGTTCATCTTGTAAAGTTTTTTGAGATGATAATCCTTTGGAAGCAGCAGTGTAGTGCTGAATGGGCACACCCAAAGTCTGGTGGGACCAAAACAAAACAAGCTTAAAGAGAGGGGAACTAAATTTGCTCAGATCTTTTATTAAGTGTGAGTTCATGTTGTTAATTATTTTTTACAGGGCTGAGTTTTAACATTTCAGATACCTTTAGACCGATGCCAGACTATAAAATGCGCCATAAAAGACAAAGATGTTTTATTGTTTCTAGTGAATCACGAGGCAGGAATAGATGGGTACACACATTTCTTTGGATTAATTGTGATAACTGTCCGTCCGTTCAACAGCCGAGAGCCAAGGCCAATACATCAACAAGCTTCAACCTCTGCATCTAGAAACACTTCATTTTTTTATCATGTAAAAGAAAAAA
>VOQJ01033466.1:2470-12544 GCA_015052665.1 Apistogramma diplotaenia | reverse complement strand
CACTTAGCTTAGTTAAATATGGAAGTGCTTGAATGAATGGGTGAATGTAAATGTGTTGTATAAGCGCTTTGAGTACTCTGAAGAGTAGAAAAGTGCTATATAAGAACTAGTCCATTTACCATTTCAAAAGAAGCGGGACATGGACTTCATTTATAAGTAAAGGTTTGATTATAATAACGTTAAAGTTATTTTTTCTATGCTATTTTGTATATGTAAAGAATACTGATGTGAAAAACACAAAACACGTTAACTTTTGCCAATCAAATGGTGAATAAGCTACTCTGTAGGGTTCATATGTTTGTAAATCTGATGTGATGACATATAAAAATATGTTATGGTTCACACACTTTGTTCTGGCATACCTATTGAAAACCATATATCTAAGCCCAGCTGTTTTAGTTACCTAGTTTTCATAAATTCAGTAATGCTGGCAGATCACAAAGGACTAAAGATTCATTTTAATATGACTGTTTATTTCTTTACATCTCTTACAGTTTATTCAACATAAATTATTTAGAAACGAAGGGCACAGAGGAACCAGGAAGATTCCAAACCACAGCTCTGCTTGATACTGTAGGTTTAAAGTTGCTTAAACTGTTCAACATCATACTGTGCTATTTGTCATATTTTAAAAAGTCCATGTCAGTGTGCATTCACTTTCTACTTAAACAGTCAAAATTCCCATTGCTGGTATTCCCTCCCGGTCATTCCATTACTGCCTCTGGTTTTTCACAGCTTAGTGCGAAATCATTTTTCATGCTTTCTGTATGTTGTCTAATGAAAACAATGCATTTGTCATTACCAACACTGCATAATACCCAACGCTTGTGGTCATGTCACACAACCATACTACAGGAGATGTTTCAACTGTTCAGCATAGACAGGAGTTGTACTTGCCGCAGCGTCTTTAATTGAAGCATACAGAGTGAAATTACTATTCTACTCCGTTTACCTTTCATCCCTTGTCCCCCTTTTCTTATCTCACAAATTGATCTAGACAACAAATTTATCGGCATAATTGTACATCACAACACAGATACTGAGATGAGAAGTGAGTGGGTGCTTCCTTTTCTATACTCGGCTCATCGTCATTCACATGCGCAATCAAAAATGGGTTCATGTCAGTGTGAAAAACCCATTTGCGTTCAAAAACAAAACATACCCTCTACTAATAATGGGCCAAGTCACTCTGTTATCTCCAGCCATGCAAACCAAGACCTCATCATGATGCTTGCTCTCCTTTTCTCAGTTGGAAAGGAAGGTGGATGAGAGCAGGGTGCGGCGGAGGGAGGAATAAAAGGTAGGAACGCAAAAAAGGATACTCCTTTTGTGGAGAGGAATAACCCATTTTGTGAGATGATTTGGCTTCAAATCTACAGGGACTAACCCTTGACATGAAGTCATATTGTGTTGGAGTTTCAGCCCTAAATTCATACATCAATTATTTACTCTCATTGCCGATTGTATAAGTGTAGGAAATTACAAGGGATGGGTATTTTCTCTCAGGCAGAAAGAATGTGATACAGTGGATACACCCCACCTAATGTGAGGGACCCAGTGTCCGTGCAGTGTCCAAGGGACAAATTATTTATGCATTAGAAAACAGTGTGGTGGTGCAAGAGGAAAAAGGCAGACACATTATTTTAAACCTTTCATAACATGCATCAATATTTCAGCAGAAATAAATAAAGGATGGTGGGCTTGTTTGGAGGACAGCTGTAGCTCGCTCTGCTTGGCTAGCTTGGAGCAGGGACTCTTGGGATGCCACGCATACCAGTCCCCAGTAAAACCCCTCCATTTCTTTTTAATCATCCACTTAGAACAGGGTGACTGCAGGAGCTGTCAAGGTGAGCTCCTTTGGCGCCAGAGGATGGGTATATTGTAGGAAGGAAGCAAACGAGTAATGTAGGTTGAGTTTTTCTTTAGAAGACAATAAAAAAAATGTTGCATTGTTCAGTGACAGTGTGCACAAATTGTAGGAGCTAAATTTAAAGTAAAGATGATTTCATGAACATAGCTTTTATTTATTAATTTTATAAAAAACATGCAAGCATTAAAAAATTATTCTCCAAACAGGAGTCCATGCTCTTTCATCACTAACAAAATAAATACTTATAACTAAACCCAGGATCAATCAGATATCACCCTAATATATGACATGGGAAGAAAGAAAAATCAGAAAAAGTGGCTGAAACTTTATGCACTTTATGTCTCTTGCTTCACTTTATGTTTTTTTTTTTCAGTTATGATGTTGAAGTAAACAAATCCAGATGGCTTTTTTCTGTGCTTTTTTAATCAGGGGAGGTTTACTGACATGCTTTAATTCAAATTAATTGTTACTCATGGAGAAAGAGACTCAACAAATTAAAAATACAGAGATAACCCTGCATGACTCTTTTGAGCAGTGAATACAGTAGTCTTTATTTAGAACACGGGTAGAACTGCTGGTTGTGATTACACATATACACTGGCATTCAATTACATTTAGTCATGACTATTTTAACGCTGGTGCCTGTTCTATAATTTACTTCTTGACATCTTTAAAGGCCAAATTAGTATACCTGTTTTTTGTTTATCAAGTTTGTAATTACAACACACTAATGACTCGCTAACTCATTACATAGTAGTCTACAAAATCTTGTAAAGTGAAGGAAAACATCGCTTGGTTAATAGTCAAATTGATTATAAAGCCATGTCTACTGTTTCTCATTGCAACACAATCATTCTGTCCTTTGATTTGTTCGCCTGCATTTGAAAAAAATCAATTCTCCCAGGACTTGGAACGAGGGGGCTCAGAAAGAGGATGAAAGAGGGAGAGGGAGCTTCTGTTGCAGGACAAGGTGCAATGTGTTCTATTACAATCCCAATTGAGCCAGCAGGATGCTAAATTAAGGTTCATTTAAACAGTCCACCGCAGAGTGAATTTAAACCCAGGCTTCACGGCTGTTAGCCCACAAAATCTGTGTGTGTGTGTGTGTGTGTGTGTGTGTGTGTGTGTACGTGCACGGGAGGATAAGAGGAGTTTGCCTCCCTTGTCCTTCTCACATTCATGCACCCACACAGGGATCTTTTCTCTTTTTTTTTCATGCTGACATCTCTTAAAGGTCAAAACTCTGCAAGTAAATGTAGAGAAAGGAGACTAACATGAGCTGGTTTCTGTCCTGTGTGTTTGACAGCTCTGTTCATTGGTTAACTTCCACAGGAAGGAGACCGTTGCCAGGAGAGATGCATTTACATCATCGATTAGGCCCAAGTACTGCTGTAAATATCAGGTAACAACACAAGTGACAGAATGTGACAGTGCTTCTTTGATATTACTGCGTCCGTTACCCCAGTGGAGTAGAAGTAGATTTCTCTTTTGTAGACGTGTGGATTGTCTGACATCAAATGTTTAGGCGGATTATGAAGTTGAAAGGGAAAGATTTAACATATTATTGAATGCCAGTATTACAGTTGTAGGACTTGCATGTGGCTAGAAATTTAATTCAATCATGCTGTGTAATTTATTTATTTATTTATGTTTGATTAAAAAGGGCATGTGCCTAAATATGTCAATAAAGGGCAAACAAATTATAATCCTCTTGCTTCCTCTCTGTATTATTGGATTGGTTTAGGGTTAAACCCCTAAAACCTTCTTAACTTCTCCGTGAGGTTGCTAACATGCATTTGGCGCATGTTAATGCCCCATTAATCTATACAAGTCCAGGGGTGTGCAGTATGCAGTTAAGTGATCTCTTCATCATACACAGACAAAGAAGGTTTTTTGTTTGTTTTTTTTTAACAAGCCTCAGTGTCAGAGAGGAAAGGCTTCCCCTACAGCTTGTCCGTGCAGCCTCTTCTTTTTAAAACCCTTGCCACTTTCCAACAAGCCAATTGGATCACTGCTGCTTATCACAGGCAGAGGCGAGTCTTCTCTGAATATAAACCAGCTGTAGTACTGCCCTCTAGGGATTCGGTAAAGGTACCAAATCTCATTCTCAACAACCAATGTTATCGTGGACCTTCTTCTGTGTCTGCTTTCTCTAGGGGTTCTGCACTACACAGACTATCTGTATGTCCCAGCACCAAGGCACAGTGAGAGGATGTACTTCAAGGGAAATATGATGTGAATATGATTACTCTGTGTTTGCATGAGATGTATGTTTATTTTTGACAAGTTCACACATGTTAACTCGTGACCACTTGAGAATTGTTGCTGTTGGTGATGGATGTCCTTTAGTTGCCATGTTTGGCTCTTCTCTGGATTCTTCTCTTTGCATTAACACTTTTGCAAACATTTTCTCAGTTGCAAAATATCTTAAACAACATTTTCAAAAATACTGAGCCATGCTTTTGTGAACTGTTATTGTAACCTATTTCACTAGCTAACTGAGAGCAGCCACTGGGGGCTCACTCCAGTTTTGGATTCTCTCATTGCCGACCAGTACAATTTTGAACATAAGGTTCCACTGATTACTTCTGAGGTTGGACAAAGTGCACAATAGAATACAGTACTTTTTTTTTTTATCGTTGTGTTCATATACTAAACGAAAGTATTTTAAATTGGCTGCTGATTGCACTACAGTTCAAGACATCCAGATTAACAGTAAGTAAGAGTATGTTGAGTGCCCACTTTAACACTTTAAAACATTTGTGCTTCCCCTTTAAAAGAGGATACATAATTTATCCCAGATTTCGGAAACAATTTTGTTACAGCAATCAATCAATGAAATAATTTAACAAAGGGGTTAAATGACTAGAATACAGTGGGGGAAATAATAATTTGATCCCCTGCTGAATTTGTATGTTTGCTCACTTACCGTATTTTTCAGACTATAAGTCACACCAGCCAAAAATAAAAAGAAGAAAAAATATAAGACTGGATTGTAAATCGCATTTTTTGAGTAAATTTATTTTATAAAATCTGAGACCAAGAACAGACATTTTATCCTGAAAGGCAATTTAAAATAATAATGGATTAGAGAACAGCTGGCTGAATAGGGTTGATGTATGCTAACGTAACACATTCAGCATTTACAGAAAGTGTGCATTAATTATCTAAACAAAATTAGGCAGGTGCATAAGTTTGGGCAGTCTTGTCATTTTATTGATTTGAATACTTTTAGCACTAATTTCTGGAACACAGAATTTGTTTTGCAAGGTCATTGACCCTTGACCTACTGTGACGGGGCGCCGCGGGTGCTGAGTACGGGCAGCGGGCGTGACCGCGCACCCGCTATACCTGCCTACGTGAGCTCCGCCGCTGTTATCCGGAGTGTAGGATGCTAGCACACGTGTTTCAAACCCCTGAGGTTTCGCATGCACGGTTTACACCACAGAAGCCTACGTGGGTACTTACAGGTCGGTAGGATAGGGCGCGTAGTCGGCCGGCGGTATCCGGTCAGGGGGGTGGTACGAGCAAGGCGAGGCTCAGGGTTTCCGGTGCTTAAATAGCGGGGTTACGCGCGCTGTGTGGGGTCACCTGACTGCATTACTCATGTGTTTGTTTGTTTTTTGTTTTATTTCCTTCCCTCACTTGTCTGTTCAGTTGCAGGAAATGTGGATGGAAATGTGCTTCGATTTATGGATTATCTATTGGGTGGGATAAGTGTGAAGAGCTATGATGTATAAAGAAAGATATATAATTTGGTACAACCTGATGCCTGGTGGGAGGGGCAAAGGGGTTTAAAGAGAGGCGGCTGAAGCCGGAAAGTGAGTCTGCTGAGGTTACAAGAGAAGGTAACCCATGCTCTGTATGGGTTTTTGAATCGCACTGTCTATGGGACTGTTTCTTTTTCTGTTATTTGTTTGTGTTCCCCATCTTTGCATGGGTGTAAATAGTTCAGTTTGATGCACTGTGGGAGGCCGGCTAAATAAAGAACACCATCTGAACATTCCGACGATGCCATTTTTTCGTCTGCGAGAGCTCTCTGAGGGGACCCCGCAACACCTACATATACAGGTGAATCCAATAATGAGAAAGGGTTATTAAGGTGGCCAATTGCAAGTGTTACTCCTTGCATCTTCTCTGGAGAGTGACAACATGGGAGCCTCAAAACAACTCCCAGATGACCTGTAAACAAAGATTGTTCAACATCATGGTTTAGGGGAAGGTAGGCTAAAGCACATTTGGAGAAGCCAGCTTCATTTTGGAATAAGGTGCTGTGGACTGATGAAACTAAAACTAATTTATTTAAGCATAACAAGAGGCGGTATGCATGGGGGACAATGAAGACAGCATTCCAAGACAAACAATTGCTACCCACAGTAAAATTTGGTGGCGGTTCCATCATGCTGCGGGGCTGTGTGCCCAGTGCAGGTACTGGGAATCTTTTAAAAGTTGAGGGTCACATTGATTCTAGTTGATATCAGCAGATTCTTGAGAACAATGTTCAAGAATTAGTGACAAAGTTGAAGTTGTGCCGGGGCTGGATACTTCAACAAGACAACGACCCTAAACACTGCTTCAAATCTACTGAGGCCTTCATGCAGAGGAACAAGTACAACGTTCTGGAACGGCCATCTCAGTCCCCACACCTGAATATTATTGAAAATTTGTGGTGTGATATGCTCGGAAGCCATCAAACCTGACTGGAGATGCTTTGTAAAGAAGAATGGTCCAAAATGCCTTCAGCCAGAATCCAGACTCTCATTGGAAGCGACAGGAAACGTTTAGTCATTTTTCTGTTGAGTGCCCAAACCCATGCACCTGCCTAATTTTGTTTAAATATTTATTACACACTTTCTGTAAATCCTATAAACTTCATTTCTCAGATATCACTGTGTTCGTCCGCTAGATGATATATTAAACTGATATTGCTGATCTGAACAACCAATGATTTGTGAAGGAAAATCATGAAAAATTATCGGGGTGCCCAAACTTTTTCATATTGTAACTCCATTGAATTCTTCATCCTCAGTGTCACTTCTAAACAACTCTGACAGCTCCAGAGTTAGACAAAGTGCCACTTCCTCTTCTGTCGCTTTCGTCAGACTCGTTGCCAGTTGCAATTCCAGTTATTCCAGCCTTTCGGAATCCCAACTAGATGGTCTTGGTTGTCACTAAAGCCCATGCTTTGTCGATCCATCCAATGACTTCCAGGAAAGTTGCATGGCGCATTCTTCCGGTTGCCATGAAGTTGTCAGTGTGAAAATAACGAACATGTGAAATTATATAATAATGTGTTAACAATTTCACATATAGGTCACTCCAGAGTATAAGTCCCCCCCTCCCTTCCCCCAAAACTATGTAATAAAGAATGACTTATAGTCGAGAAAATATGGTACAAAGAATTTTTATGGTATTTGCATTTTAATAGACACAGACAGAATACCAACTAAGATTGAGATCCCTTACAAGCCAGACAGAATTCTAGCTCCCACAGATTGGCTGTGTGGCCATGTGGCACACAGAGTACAATCAATCAATTACAGATACTCTTGATCTCAACTTAGTATGTTGATAACACACAGCTGTCCACAGAATCCATTCCAGCCTCTCCACCAGCATGGACCATACCAAAGAGCTGTCGAAGTACATCAGGGACAAGACTATAGACCTGCACAAGGCCTGAATGGGCTACAAGACCATCAGCAAGATGCTTGGTGTGAAGATCGCAACTGTTGTTGCGATTATTCAGAAATCAAGAAATATAAAATGATCATCAGTTGCTATTGGTCTGGAGCTCTATGCATGATCTCATGGCCTCATGGGGTTAGGATGATCATGGGAAAGGTGGTGGATCACCTCAAAAGAACACGGGGGGGGCTTAGGCAGTAGGAACCACAGTCACCAGAACACCCTACGCCATAACAGACTGAAATCTTGCAGTGCCCACAAGGTTCCCCTGCTCAAGAAGGCACATGTACATTTTCTGTTTTTATTAAACATATGTGTGGTTAAAAAATATTATTTTCATTTTAAAATTTGCAATGCACTTCAATTATTTTGCAGATTGAGGGGCCAGTGGACGGAGCCATGTACCATAAAGTCTTGGACAAGAACCTCCTTCCCTCAGCCGGAACACTGAAGACGGGTGGAGGATGGGTCTTTCAGCATTACATACCATCATGGCAACAAAAGAGTGGCTTAAAAGGAAACACATTAAGATCATGGAGTGGCCTAGCCAGCCAGTCTCCATACCTAAATCCTATAGGAAAGGGATGTTCAAATCCAGGCCTCGAGGGCCGGTGTTCTGCAGCTTTTGGATTGAACCCTGCTGCAACACACCTGAATCAAATGGCTGAATCACCTCTTCACTATGCAGTTAAGTTCTCCACAGCCCTGCTAATGGCTTAATTGTTTGACTCTGGTGTGTTGAAGCAGCCCTTGAGGCCATGATTTGAGCATCCCTGCTATAGAAAGTCTGTGGAGGCAGCTGAAGCTTCAAGTTACCAAACAGCAGGCAAGATACCTAGAGGATTTTGAGTTTCTGTAAAGAGGAGAGGGCCAAAATCGCTCCTGAGATGTGTGTAAAACTGCTGACCACTTAAAACAAATGTCCTACCGCTGTGCTTGCCAATGAGGGTTTCTTTACCAAGTACTAACTCATGTTTTGCTTGGGGAATCAAATATTTATTTCACTCAGTGACATGCAAATCAATTTATAACATTTATGTCGTGCTTTTTTTCTGGATTTTTGGTTTGTAATCAGTCTCTTCACTAAATTGTTACCATGGGGAGACATAGATTCTCTTCTAGACAGATCTGTTGTGCTGCAGAGCATTATTGCATTAGCAGTCCCAGATTTGTACTTATGGCAGCAGAGTTGGATCAGGCTGTTAAAGATGCCCTGGTGATCAGTCTAGTAAATGTTGCAGAGGAGAGTGATTAACCATGATGGATTTAGTAACCTCCTCTCAACCACAGCTTCAAATGTGTCTAGTTTGCAGCCAATCACAGTGCTGGCACTCGCGGTCAGTTTCCTGAAGCTGTTGGTGTCACCCTTCCACTTGCCCCCCCCCCCACAAAAAATAAATAAAAATAAAAAACAACAGTAAAGTATGGCTTGGTGAAGGATGGCAGCTCCATGAAATATCATATCCCAAGTCCATAAAACAAAAATAAATAAATTATTCAAATAAAAACAAAAATGAATATGGAACTTTAAACCTCAGTACTAAGTTCTGTTTTGAAAAATGTTTGACTCTGATGCAATGCCAAGCCACAGCTGAAAATACCACAGTGTGCACAGCTCTATGAGACTGTGCTAAGGAGAATGGATGGATGATTTCTTCCCTCCTGAATGCCTGAGGAGAATAAAAGGTGCCAGTTTGAGTCTTTCAGATCTTTACACCCTCCTCCGGAGCTGCTCTCCTCCTCACAATAAACTGTCCCTTTTTATGCCTTTTAAGTTCACCCACTTATAATATGGATGAGATAGCTCCCTCTCCATAGCTGTAAGCGGTATAACTCTTCCCTGCCTTGCTTTATCTCCATGTTCCTACAAGCCAGCTTGAATGGGGAAACCATTATCTCGAGGCTCACAAAGGAGCCAGACGTCCACATTCAAGATGTTCTATACATGATATATTGATCAATTCGCAGAGACTAATAGCATTGTAATGAATGGAGAAGGGGACAGAGTTAATGTCTCCAGGGTTCATGCAAACTGCAAACTGCAAATGAAGCACTCGGTGACACAAAGGGTCTGGTCCGGTGAATTACAATTAGACCCTGGCCTCAATAAAAGTCAAGGGGTTGTTGCTCAGCTCTGTGCTTAATTTACTGCTGACTCGAATGACAGCGTAAGGAAAAGACTGCAATTTGTAGAGGGTAAGTCGTTTGAGTCGTTTAGAGTGTTGCTATAATAGAAGCAACCTCCGAGAGCAATATTAAGGTGATTGTCAGCTAATATTTTAGGACATGAGCATTCAATGAATTGTGACTCATGGTTTCTTCAGACTACTGTGGAGCAAAAGCTCACTTGTAAATAATTGTAAAATTAACAAATGGCTGCCCATTGTTTTTACCATCTCTAAGAGCTTAAGGGAAAGACACGGGGGAGCTCTACGAGTGGAGAGAAGAGGCAAGGAGAAGGGGTGGGTGGGAGTGGGGGGGGGGGGGGGGGGAAAAGGGGGCAAAAAAAAAGAAAA
>VOQJ01033461.1:22591-33599 GCA_015052665.1 Apistogramma diplotaenia | reverse complement strand
AATGAGTTTTTTTTTTTTATTATGGTGGTGATAGGGGGGGGTATGTTTATACCCCCCCCCCCCCGTTCTCTCCTCCAGCTTTCCACTATACACTGTCAAACAAGCAAAAAAATTAATAGAGTAGGAATAGAAACATAAAAGACATAGTTTGATATTTTCAAATACCAAAATGGATTGATAGTGCCGTCGTTGAATGTTACTATTAAGAAGGAGTATAGAGGAATGCACAGTATGATTGAAAACTATTTCACAGTGAAATATCACAGACCCCAGACTTAGTTTATAGATTTTTTTTTCCTTTTGGAGGAATCAGGCCATGATTCTTGGAAAGAGACATTGCTGTTAAGTTTGACAAATATATCTTTTTGGCACAGTGAGTACCACAAGGCAAGTGCCATCAACTTCTATTATATTTAACGGAGAGCAGAAATTTCTCTGGCCAACTTGCACAAAAACAATTTTGATGGATAACATTTCTGCTCTGCTCGGTGTGGTTATCTAAAGCCAAAACGTAGTAGTTGCAACCCCTTAATGTTTCAAGAGCTGATAAGGAGTTTCTTCTGAGGCAAAGATTTTGTCATTCAAGCTGGGCTAACAATGCTAGCTAGCTAATCAGGTTTTTATTGGACAAAGGGTAGCTAGTTCATGACCATAAGGGCCAGGTCACAGAAGGGCTAAACACCAATGTAGCTGCTGCTACTGCAATGTGCCTTCTGAATGGGGCACTAATGGCCATCAATTCAATAAGAAAAAAGCCTTATGCCCATGCTCATGGGAACACCTGGCAATTGAGCTCTTCTGAAGCCAAGATATGGTCAAGATGGTGTTGTAAAAGGAGATACTACAAGTGGTGGGAACTCACAATCACAATCTGTCCATGATCTTGAATAGTTGTGTTGGTGATGGTGGTGTCAAGTGCCAGCTAAATAACAGCCCTCCAGGTGTTGGGTTGAGATCTAGTGACAGCAAAGGCAATCAAATATGATTCACATAATCCCCATACTTATTTAAACAGAGTTGCTCCTCGTGTCCTACGAGACACTGTTACAGGATATGGGATACTGTTACCATGGAATACCATTCTTATCAGGATAAGAATGTGTCATCGTAAGATGAAGGTAATCACTCAGAACAACTTGTACTGTATTGCATTTACTGTTACAAACAGTCCAAAAAGTAAGTGAAAAAGGGATAGGAAGAAAGGGGCTGCTGTCTAAACTATGACTAAAAATCTAGTGATTTTTGTCCAGTGAGATCTGCATATACAGAGTTGCTCATTAATTATTCAATAGGCTGGTGTAGATGCCCTTACATCTGTTGCTCAAATTGCAACAGCTAACACCTTTAGCTGTGACCTCAGCGGCAATGAGCACAAATGTGTAAGGCCCAAAATGAGACTGATAATCTTGTGATATGATGCAAAAGGTGAGTCATTGCAACAACAGGGAGCACGTGGATGCACAGCGGGGGAAATAATTATTTGATCCCCTGCTGAACTTAATAATTTTGCTCTCTTCCAAAGAACAGTATCTTATATTTATGGTAATTTTACATTAATGGAGAGAGACAGAATGTCAACTAAAATCCAGAAAAAAAAACCCAAACAGCTCAAAACTACAGGGGAGAAGTTTGTTGAGGATTTGAAGGCAGTTGGGACCAAAAATGTGGTAGTACCTGGGACCAGGTACTTTTATAGTACCTACTCAGCTGGGGTTCTAAGCAGGCTGTGTCGAGCTGAAAATGTGGCGTCAACAGAATGCATGCCACTGATTGGCCAGAGAGTGACATCACTAGATGGGTCCTGAGTGACTCCTTCACAGAAATCAAACCTGCTATTTTTGAAACCTGCCAATAAGGGAAATGGCTACACACTAACCAACACAGATGCTTTGGTGCTTGATGGCTGATGACAGAATCCAAAGGGAACTAGAAGGAGTAACTGTTAGTGTCTCATACATAAGATGTCACTGGACCTTTGGGCCACCTTGCTGAGTTGGTACTCAATTGTAACGAAAAGCAACCAAAAACAAGTCGAGTAGAGTTAAGTAGGCACTAGTGAAAAAGAGGCATAAGTAATTCAGTAAAATCGAGCTCTTAGGCATCAACTTGACCAATCATGTTTTGAAGACAAAAACTGAGTGTGATCCAAAGACCACCCCCCACCCCAGTCAAGCTTGGAGGTTGAAACACAGGAACCAGAACACTGAAGACGGGTCACGGATGACAATGACCCAAAACATAACACAGAGGCAACAATGGACTGGCTAAAGAAGCACATTAAGGTCATGGAGTGGCCTGGCCAGTCTCCAGACCTCAGTCCTATAGAAAAACTGTGGAGGGAGCTGAAGCTTCAAGTTGCCAAGCAGCAGCCAAGAAAGCTAAAAGGATTTAGAGAGTTTCTATAAAGAGGAGTGGGCCTAAATCCCTCCCGAGATGTTTCCAAAGCTGGTGACCAACTACAAGAAACGTTTTACTGCTGTCCTTGCCAACAAGGGTTTCTCTACCAAAGTACTAAGTCATGTTTTGCTTGGGGATCAAATACTTATTTCACTCAATAACATTCAAAAATCAATAAATACTATTTGTGTAATCTGTCTTTTTTGGTTGATATTGTTTGTTGCCATTAAAAGAAATAAAATAGCAATTAAAGACTAAGTGAGCTAACTTAAAAATTCAGCAAGGGATCAAATATTTTCCCCACTGCGTGTGTGTAGCTGAAAACATCCCTGGAAATGCAAAGCTGAGAAGGGGTGTGAGCAGAAAGAGCAATCTGTGGCGAATTGTATCGAATTTTAAGATCATCTGGATCTTGTCTTGTGACTTGTCTGTATATCAACTGCATATCTGTGCACGCGCACATGCATTTGTGCGTGTTTGTGTGTATGGGGGAGGGTCTGCCATCTTTTATTGCTTGTCACAGTTTGTAAAGAATTAGTTCCCATGGGGCCTGAGGCCATACAGTGGAAGCAGAATCAGGATAAGGCACCACGTTAGCGTGGAGGGGAGGAGGGAGACGAGATCAGCTGACACAAGTATGTCACTTTATCAGCCAAAGACTGAGACAATGTGACAGGCTAACTGCCACTGCAAACACACACAAAGACTGATGAATCTGCAAAAGACTTTCAGCTTTTAGTTATGTGACAATAGCAAAGTTAGGGCGGGGGGGAAAAGGTTCTGACTGCTGCTTTCTGCTTCACTGAACCAAAGCGTGAGCACTGTAATCATCTGTGAAGCATGTTTAGGGGGATGACTTTAAATCTCAGCATTACCTGCTTAAGAGAACTGCTGCTCTGACAGTGGAACATGTAATTGGACAAGACAGCCCAAAGACCTACGCGAAGCACCGTTCTCTTCCTCTCCTGCCATTCCCTCCATTTACACAGTATCCTGCTGAAACACTTGTATATGCCAGATAAAGTAGAGCCAAACCTATTTAAGCTACATTTAACAAAGCAAGCACAGACTAGCTCTTTTCCTCAGGCTACTGTGAAATAGCTGATTAAGACAAAAAAAGTTTAGTAAGCATCATTCCCATCTTAACTCGCTACTAACGAAACCCTGCTGTGTAACACTAGACTTTTCATTTTTTTTTTACACCGAGTTAGCTTTTACCAGGCTGAGATTCCTGCTCATCAATTACATGATGGAAGAGCCAATGAAGCACACTGTAGAGTGAAGATATTCACTTGAAGTATTTTGTTTAACTCTGTGCAACATTAATCACAAGTTACTCTTGTACTACCACCAAATTTATACTACAGAGGTGCAAACTGAATTAGCACTGCTGCCTCACAGCAAGAAAATCCAGTGTTTAAATCGAAACAGGGTCATCCTAATCTGGCATCAGGATGGTGGGGAAAACCCATACAAGGAGATTCTTCATCAACAGTTTCACTTCCTGGTTTAAAAAAAACCAAACAAACAAATGAACGCACAGAAACACGGAAAATAATTTATCTCTTTCAAAACACTGTTAATCGATTTTGGGGGGATTTATGTGGACAAACAGAAAAGCTAAGCTCATTCATGTCTTTAATGTTTGTCTATTGATAGCTGGGGGTTAACGTTACTGCCCAAATTGACTGTTGTATCATTGGGCTGCACAACTGAGAACACGTTTTCTTTTTCACAGAAATTATTTTCCTCACTGGGTGGACATGGGATGTCATGGCTCTAAAATCATCTCTCATGTACATATACAAATATTTGGCAGAAGCAGACTCTTTCACAATACAGCCCAACATGGGACAACCCCACACCCCACCACGCCAGCCCAGAAAGAGCAGATGCTACATTTAAACTCTGGGCCTCTGTAATGCTTGAAAATACTAAAGATCCATCATCATCATCATCATCCAACCAGTGATGCTATTGGATTTTTCCAAAAAATTGAGGCATACATTAAAAAGATTATATGAGAACATTTGCAAAACTACAAGTTGCCTCAGTATCCTGTTCTTAGCTGGAAGGAGTGCCACTTGGTGCATTCTTCTACTGCTGCACCTGTTTGCCATGTTGTCCATTCAAAGATGCTCTTCTGCATACCTTAGCTGTATGTAACCAGTGGTTATTTAAAGTTACTGTTGCCTTCCTATCTACTTTAAGCCATCTAGCTAGCCATTCACCACTGACCTCTGGCATCAACAAGGCATTTTTATCCAGAGAGCTGCTGCTCATTGGATAGTTTCTCTTTTTTCAAACCATTCTCAGTAAAACCTAGAGATGCCTGTGTGGGGGAAATCCCAATAGATCAGCAGTTTCTGAAATACTCAGAACAGCCCCATCTGGCAACAACAATCATGTCATATTCAAAGCCACTTAATTCACCTTTCTTCCCCATTCTCATGTTCAGTTTGAGCTTTTGCAGGTCATCTTGCCCAAGTCTACAAACTGTTTCACTGCATTTGCCCTCTTCCCAAAATGTTTTCTTTCTACAATGACAGAGTGACAACAGAGAAAATTATTTTATAAGAATTGAAAGTAGACCCAAAGCTGTTTTTCAATGGTCAGCATTCAGAAGGCTATAACAAAAGGTGGACAAACATTAAATTTCATTTTAAGTGCCAAAAAGCTAAAAAGGAAATGAAACCTTAGACCAACTATAATGTATTAGATCAATAATATTCTTTCAGATATAAACTGGATAACACAAACTAACAGACAAAAGCATTTGAAAATGACTGTGGACTCTTTAAACCTTTAGGAAAGTCTGGATCAAGCAGACTGTTTGTTGTGGGTCACGCAGTTCTTGTTTAATGGAAATTTGTAATCTGTGGAGTAAATCTTATTTTTTTGGGAGGAATGTGGAATGTTGGTTACTTTTTGTTTACTTGTTTATTTAAGTAATTATTTAAAAAAGGAATCAGAAAAAGGAGTTGAAGTATACATCAGAGGCAGCTTCCCAAACACTAACAATATATTATCTAAATATTCAGTTTATGAAGACATGAAATTATTTCCTGTCAGCTGCTTTCAATGCCAAAGAAAGCCCTCCCCACTAAAGAGTTGTTAAATTAAGATACTGTCAGTTGGCTTCCAAAGCAGAAGCATCAGCGCTCGCCTCTCCTGTGTGATCTCCTCTCCAGTGAGCGCCTTTGTTTTGAAATCCACTGCCAGATGAGATGGGAGGGAGTTTTGTTTTGAAGGCCCACATCTTCAGGTGCCAAAACCACAAGTCTCTAGAGTTAAGGCATGAATGGAAGCACGTTAACATGCAAACAAACACAAGCACACTCACAAACTACACAAGGGACAAATATCTGACAATTCTGACAGGAAAGAAATGTTTTATTAAGTTGTTAAAGATTAAAATGCTCGCTTATAGTTACAGTTATAACTTTTTTTTCCCTTAAATGGTAGTAACAATTAAAAAAGAAAAACATATATTTTCTAAAAATATGCAAAAACTAACTTCCAGCTTACTGACACTGTTATCCACTATAAGGTTTGTGTGGGCATTCACAGCACCTCAGTTGTTTTTTTTTTTGTTTTGTTTTCACATATGAACCCTGCCTTATGTGCCCTCTGGCCCACATTTTACAGGAGAAGCCCTGCATAATTGTATCTAATTACCATGAACAGATGTCGAAAAATCGGAACCCAAACAAGGTATTTATCCCACTAGCGAGTTGTGTCTGTTTAGCCTGAAACTGCTCGTCTGTATTCCAAGCGGCAGAACTCCACTGCTCTCCAAAATTAAAAACAAATGTAAGAGCTACGCTTTTGCATGGAGGTGAGGTATGTATGCGTCCTTTCAGCACTTTCAACAATGCACGAGCAAGTTTACTGCTCTCAGGCTGTCAGCCTGGCAGAATAAAGAAAACAGTCATCAGCAGCATTTGCATGATGTGAACCTCAAATTTAACATGTAGAGGAGAAATAAAGGTCTCTGTTTTTACTTTACAGTTGTTCAGTTTCATGTCAAACTAGACATGAAACTTAACTGGTATATTCATCTAGTCACACTGGTTGTTTCACTCACCATTTATGGTGAGTTAATGAAGCGTGAGATGAGGCTCGCAAACCTGTACGTCAGCAGATGTGTTTAAGCTAATTTAGTCACAGTCCTGCCCAGTTATACACCTAAACTCTACAGTACAGACTGAAAGCACAGGTCAGCTAAGGAGATTCCCTGCCCCACTGAAAGCAGTAAAGACAAAGCGC
The DNA here is from genome assembly GCA_015052665.1 of Apistogramma diplotaenia. Taxonomy (NCBI): domain Eukaryota; kingdom Metazoa; phylum Chordata; class Actinopteri; order Cichliformes; family Cichlidae; genus Apistogramma; species Apistogramma diplotaenia. Next base: position 26,933 of record VOQJ01033461.1, on the reverse strand, counting down.
GCAAAACTACATTATAGGTCACTGACGAAAAGCTGCTGAGTCAGCAGAAAGAGGCCAACAGAGAGATGAGAGAGATGGGAGGGTTGGGAGAAATCGCACCGGTCAGAGTTTGACCCTCACAACGTGTACAGAAGTGAAAAGCCTGAAACTGAATCCCTGCATTCCTCTGGCTTTACGACAAGCGGGTGAGAAATGCTGCTCGTCATTCTGAGCTACCGTAGCACGGCCTGCGATGGCGGTGAAAGTGCGCCATTTACCTCTGTCCTAGAATAAGCGTGAATGCACGGCTTTCTCAAGACTAATTCACACTGCATATTTTTGGACCACCCACCCAACTCCAGCAGGCAGCTTGCTCAATCCAAGTTTTCTCTCCCTCCTTCGGTGCCAAGGATTCCATCCTGGGCAGTGGGAAAGGTGCCAACCACATGCTAGCACCCAGAGCCACAAACACATTGTGGCAGAGGAAAAAAAAAAGGCAATTCACACAAATTAAAACAGCACACTCACAAACCCTTATCGACAACAACTCCATCTTGTCACATCAATTTAGAAAACACCACACTTCCTTTGCCATAAAACTCCCCATAAATGTCCATTTATTACTAAAATCTTGCCATTCCAACCTTTCCATTACACTAGCAGTGGATAACAGTGGAAGGAGCTCCTCTAAATTAAATGAGCACCTTACATGTTTTCATAGCTGCCATATTGTACAGCTAAGCCATGCTAGGTTCACAACAAAAGGGAAAACAGCTGCAGGAGCACAGCCACATAGCCATGTGACCTCTGCTGTCTCCTCTGTTAAAGCCAAACAAGCTGAGGGCACCTTCTTCTCAATGAGCAGTAGACATCACAATATCATTTAGCTTAAGAGATCAATATGCACTTTGCTGTGGCTGACCTACATAAGTGGAGGAGCACAGAATGTTGAAATCATTGGATTGTCTGTGAGCCTCACCATCCCTAGAGCCCTGGTGGAGTCTCCATGGGACTGGGGCATGAGTCAATCTGTGTGTGATCATGTTTTTAAAACATTAATGTCAAATAATCCTCATATATCTCTCAGGGTTGCACAGAAGCACCCCCAGAAGAGGAAAAGTCACCTCTTCTGGTGATTTTTTAAACAGATCTGTTAAATGGGATTTCATTTCTTTAAATATTTTCACTAAAGGTCAAGTTTAAAAAGGAACTGCATTACTCAACACAGACTGGCTTTACGGCATGTGGATGGCTCCCACTTACACCAAAGGCCCATCCTAAGCAAGTAATACACGTTTAACCATGTAGATGTTTCACAACCTAACTTGTACAGAGGAGTAGCCCGCCTCCAATTATGATCAAAGGCATGATTTACAACACAGCTTAAATATTCTTGAATATTACATTACACTGGCATACTCATTCACAAGCATTCAGCACAGACTGGTGTCCTTGAGTGCCAAACACTGAGCACACTTAAGGCACCCATGGCTCAGTATAAAAAAAAAAAAAAATAGGTACATGTCGATTCAACTTTGAGAGTCCTGTTACGAGTACAGTGGGAAGGAGTTCTTCCTTTGTCCTTCACTTTGTGTGACGCATCAAAGGAGTTCTTCCTTCCCACTGTTGCCAAATACTTGCTAACAAGATGATGAGTCTGATTTCCTCTCCACTGTAGAGTTCACCTCATAATATGAAGCACATTGGCACGACTGCTGTTGTGAATGAGCTCTACATAAATAAAACTCAAGGAAGGACTGGACACAAACTGGAAAAAAAGAAAAAAAAAGTGGAACTGATGAGGTCACTTGACCATATTTTGCTATTAAACTGCAATTTTGACATGAATTGGCACAAATAAAGACAACTTGTTGGCAAAGTAAGCGTTAAATACCTCCACACTGAAGACCCTTTATCCACTCCACGCTGTATTAGCTCACCTTCTAGCCAAACTGTACCGACACATGCCAATACATGGACGTATCCATAAAAACATTTAACAGAGCTATCTCACAGATCAGTTCAAACCCTGTGTATCAGCTTATCTGGCAGCATTTCTACCCATTGTTGGATAAATCTGATAATAACAAACCTCTTCAGAGCCTTTCTGGAAAGCCCAGGAGCAGTTTAACCAAAAACAGAACCCACAAACAATCCTGCACAGGGTGACACTACCACTAAACCCACTGTCAGCACAGATAGATGGGATGGCTGATTTGAGGTCATTTAATAACACAATGAAAACCAGCCTTGACGCAGAGAGAGAATAAATACTCCCCACTTCACCTCATCCATGTCAAAGCCCTCTCAGCTTTTCATCAGCCATCTCTCTTCACTACTGTTTCACCATCTTCCATCCCTCTGCTGTAAAAACCTGGCCATTACCCCACAGCTCATCCCTCACGCCCACCCAGGACCTGTCACACTGCTGTTTCCATGACAACACAAACGCAGAGACAGCAGGGTGAGATGCCCAGCGAGACAAGGCATACAGATACCAAGGAGAGGGGTGTGTAACATGTCATCTCACTGTGGACCTTACACAGCATGTGATGGACAGAGAACACAGCATAGGTAAATCCGCTACATCTAAACTACAACAGATGACACTTTTGTTAAATTAATAATTCCCCTGGGGTCACAGTAAACTTTGCTAAAAACCAAGGAAACCCTCATTGAATTAAATCTGCAGATCTGAGAATGTCAATATTCTCACAAATGTCACGATGCCTGATTGAAAAAGTGTTAGCTGTTGGCTTCAAAATCATCAAAAGATCCCATGTATATACCGGAGGTGTATGTCAATGTTCAGAGCAGACCAGGCTGAGCAGCAGAAACATAACTGTCATCTTCCAGCCTGCTTCAAATGAGTCAACTTAATGATGTTAGCAAAGGGATGTGTGTGGTAACAAGAGGCGCAGTGTTGTTCACTGCTAAAATGTGACAGGGCTAAAAATCCCACTGATGTCATCATTTAAACAGTTGTGTTAAAATTAACCCAGCAATATCACCGTTCATCAGATTGCTCATGTGTCACAGAGCTAACGCATGACAGCCTGACGTCTCCAGCGAGGCTTTCCCCGGAGTGAGCTCTGAGTTGTACATTAATATGATACTGCAGATGTTTGCTTTTCATGACTGATAAATTTGCTGTCAAGTTCTTGTGTTAGCCACCCAACAACCCCAGTGGCTATCAATTTGCCCTCTCAGAAGACTAAAGAAACTGTAAACTGCTGGAACTAGATAATAGCTTACAAAAGACCTCTTAAGAACAATTTGAAAATAAAATATACAAAGTCATTTATTACGGTCAATAGATCAGTCATCAACTCCACTTGAATTTAGAAACTTTCAACCACTGTGACCAGTCATAAATAAACCAACTTTAAGCTTGAGTGTCTCAATAACGAGGAATAATCAGGCACAGGTTGTCAGTCTGATGCAGCCTTGTTGAGAACCCGTTGATGCCAATGCTGTCTTTTTCCCACTCTTGTTAACACATTTGTTCTGAACACATGTTGGAGTGCCAGATGTCAGCTGTGAAACTACCCATGGCAACATTATCTAAGTGCCTGTTTTTTTTTGTTTTTTTTTTTAACTTAAGACACATCTCCAGTTTACCACATACATCTCAAAGTTTAGTTAAGAATCTATGTGATTATTTCAGGCCATTGGTTACATTGAATTACAATCTTCCGCCCCCAAAAAAGTGATCCACTAACTTTGGCCAGCATCAGACTGATACTTAGCCTTTCAAATACCATTGGACAGTGACTACAGGAATTATACAGTCATTCACAATGAACAGATAAAAAAAACAAAAAAAAAACAAAACAAAGAAAGCTGAGAACGCAGGTAACCACAGAAATAAAAATTATGGCAGGAAAAACCCCACTACAGAATTCAAACCTATTACAAACAATTATTTTACTGTTTTGATATCATTTAAAACCATGCAGCAACATGACCCCAGATGTCCCAGGTCAGTCTAACAACACTGTTGAGGGCTGGGGCAGGGTGCATGATGTTCTTCACAGGTTAATCTCAAAGTCTTCCTCAGGACATATTAGTCAAAGTGTGAAAGGTGTCTTCACATATCCTTCTTTGTCTGACAAATTACATACCCTAACATTTTGTTATATAATTTAACAGTCAAAATGACTAGAAATAAATCTGTTATTATCTTGAATGAAAGTCTACACAAATCACCACACACAAAAGTTGTATTCAATTGTAAAAAATTGCTGCATGCCAGCAATACCAAAAAAGACCCATTACTTGTGTGTGTGTGTGTGTGTGTGGGGGGGGGGGGGGGGGGAGTGTCAAAAGGAGAAGAAGGGGGGGGAAAGGAATAAGGTATCAC
>VOQJ01033450.1:87700-102306 GCA_015052665.1 Apistogramma diplotaenia | reverse complement strand
CCTGCAAAAAAAACCAAAAAGAAACGGGGGAAAAAAGGAAAAAAAAAACATGCGGGAACAAAAAAAAAAAAAACCCTTTGCAATGCAATTCACCCCCCCCCCCCTTTCCTCTTTCTTAGAATGTTGCTATTTTCTTTGGGCAAATGGGGTGCAGTTGCACAACTGTGCAGCAACCAGTGCTTCAGCACCACACACACACACACACACAGAGCGAATGCAGTAAACACTTTTTGGAAATCCATCTGAAGCAATTCGTTGCATTACAAGATTGCTTTTCCATTCAGTTCAGTTTAACAGCTTTCAAATGAGAAACACCTCACTTTCTGCACCGAGGCCACTCTCACTCTCTCTCACACACACACACACACACACTCCAATTTTTTCAGCAAACTGCAACACAAGGAAACCTCGATGCTCCTGCTTAATGATCTTCAAAGCTTGTTAAACTGTAAATTGCCTTATGACTTTAACATTCTTTGGGTGTTGGATCACAACAATCTCCTCCAGCATATAAACTGCAGTTTATCCTTACGTTTGTTCATTTTCGCACCGTGGCTTTATGATGGGTGGTCTGCTGTTGCATGCTTCAAGGAATATGCCCTTGTTGACCTGGGATTACGAAGCAAGAAATAAAAAGTTTGTTTTCACCGCAGCTTAGGGAAAGTCCAGACACAAATCATGGAGTCTAGAATGTCTACATCATCTAGGTTCCTTGTAATGGCATTAATTGTGGTTATGACAAAAACTCGGCTGTAGGGTTGTTGCGCCATTCTGCGAGCAGTTTCAAAGACCGAGCCGAGGAAGAGTAAAATTCATTTCACTGGAAATCCCCTGGAGATAATTATCCTATTAAGTTCATGGTGTGTTATGTTCAGAAAAAGAGGTTCTGTTCACTTCAGTCTGATCAATTTTTTTTTTAAAGTGCAGTACTATAACAAGTAAAGAGAGACTGTAATTTACCCACCACCTTTGATTTTATTGTCCAACAGAATAAAAACGGACATATATGTGTCTCCTCTAGTAATTACAAGCTCAGCCTTATACCCATCCACTTACACAGTCCTGTCCTTGGCCAGAGTAATCAGCTTCCCACCCCAGGGCTTAGCCACAGTGCGTGGAAGCTCAGTCCCTCATGTGAAGGTCGGCTCTGATGGGCCATGTGAGCCCCAGATTGTCACCCCTGGGCTTGTGAGGCCGGGCTAATTGACTGAAAGCAGCCTGTGTGACAGACATTCATCACGACACAGTGACTGAACCACTGAGAGGACAATGAACAAACAGAGGGATGTGGTCACCTTTTAGAACTTTCTCAGCATGAAATTGTGAATGCAGTGGCTGGCTTTCACCGGAATTAGAGTCATATCTTCAAGAGAATGGAAACCCAATAATGAATCATCAGTAATGAAAGGAGGATTTTGATGAGAGATCCACAGATTTACACATTTACAGCTTCAGAACAGTTAACTTGAAATAAAGGCTGGAAGCGGTGTGAAATAAGCAGTTAGTCCAAAGGAATCGAGGAATTAAAGCTTTTTGTGTCAGACACTGATTTTAAATGTGCTCGTAGGCAGATTTTCTTTAATGCATAACACAGCAAGTATAGGTGGCCCAAAGTTTGGTTCATGAAAAGTAGGTCAAATAGCAGAAAGCCACACCCCCCCCCACCACCACCAACACCACCACACAAAAAAGTATTTATCAAGGACTTTATTTTCATCTGAAAAATAAGATTCAAATTCAACGCCTGACTCTGAGTCAACATGTGGTTAGCAACCACTCGCACCGTCACAAACAGCAATCACCAGAGTAATCAACAGTAATCACTTAACACAGCTCAGAATCAAAATCAGTCTTGAACAGTAAACCTCAGCTTTGTTAAATACTCAAATTATCCTTATTGCACTACCTCCCCTCCACTTCCTGCGCTCCTTTCATCCCATTTAGGCCATGTAAGGACAAATCACTGCGGGTAGGTGACTGCATAAACGGTGGTTATTGTGGTGTTTGACAAGAAGTCCGTGGCTGCCCGCTGACGGAGATGAGCCAGGGCGAAGCGTTGTGCAATCAATGGGCTCGGTTAATTACAAAAGATCAAACACAGGCTCCATGGCAACCCCTGCCACATTTTCCAAAACAAAGACCTGGAAGGCATTCAGCATGCATGGGGGCTGTGACATGGTATTACGCATGGCTGACACATGGACGATTAGCAGCGGCCCAGTGTTTATTTCTGGGGATGTGTACACATTAGTAACATGCAGTCATTTTTAGGGTAGTGTCAGTACACAGAGCATGCCGTACAGCATTAATGAAACCTGTAATAATTAACAATAACCAGACCACTGCACTGAACACACACACCAGCAATGCGACTCTGCAGCACGGTTATACACAGTTCCAGTCTCATGGGCCGTGACTTTGGTCTGCACTGAGATTACTCAATAGCTGTTGCATTTTAATGACATTTAAAACAGGCAATCATGGTGACTACAGAGCGAAGCCACGTGCGACTTTGTCTGAGCTCCTTTCGGTCTCACGAACGTTTGTTTTTTAGAAAAATATTTGAACAGTTATCAGGAAGGCTTTTAAGAAACATAACTTCCACGGTAAAACACGCCTGCTGGATGCGCTGCCATGAATATTGTGTCGACAGCTCATGATGAATCATAATGATTTTGGACATCCCTTTGAAATTTCCCTTAGAGGCACCGCAAGATTAACAGTTGTGGCTTTAAGTGAAATTTCTTAAGCATCGAAAGGATTTTCATGACGTTAAACATAGCCGTTCCTTTCATGGTGATCATAAACTCTATGATCCCCGAACACTCTTACGAGGTCAAAACCTGGCAAAATACCCACAAAAGTCGTCAGGCTGCTGCTTTTGCGTCGCGTTCTTTATCTTTGGGATTAAATAGAAAACATCAGATGATGATCACAGTAAACGGTACCCTGCTGTAGGATGAAAAGATGCATCTTAATGTGGAAATTTGCACAATAAACAGACACGGAGTACATATTTTACATCTGACAATAATGCTGATTATCACTGCTAGTTATCATGAAATGCTCATTGTTTATCGTTAAGAGGGCAAACAGAAAAACCTTACCCCTGCACTTTCTGAGTAGTGCAAACATCTTAAATTGTAAAACCATTAAGTTCTACCGCAGTTTCTCATATGAATGCTTTAAAATCTCTTTCATCAGGGCAGCGCATCTTGTTTATGGTCATATCCGAACACAGTCGAGTCTGTGTGCTTTTGACTCACGCAGTTCATGTGCTGTCACGGTTGTTCAAAACAAACTTAGTCTCCAAAGTTATTTCTCGCAAAGTTGTACTTTCAAGAGAGGAGAACACTTCGGTTTGTTGTTCTGACAGAGATGGACACCCATGCTGTCTGTCTATCAGCTAGCAGCAGGCGTCGTCAACGGGCCACCAGTGATGGGGGTCCGTCTGCCTCAGACACCAGATCTGTTCTGGTAAACTCTCTCAAGTTGGCTCTCACATCCACATCACGAGCCAGTCCTGAGAACAAATGTTGAGTACAAATAAAACTCTGAGATTCATATCCTCATAACTCACTGTCCCTCTGTCGGTGTCTCTCTGACCCGCCTGTGCCCTTGTTTGTTTATTCTTTCTTCTCATTCTGTTTTCTTAGCCCATTCCCCCCCTTTTTTTTTTCCTGCCCGCGCTGCTCTCGTCTCAAATTAGTGTCAAATTCCCCAGTGTGCTTGTTATGTTTGTTTCCAATGCAGTACCAACCAAATTATACGTACCCTAGTCTCGGATGCCTTCTACCACTTCTCATTCGCGTGTAAGGGGGTAGCCCTCGGACAGTAAAGTTCTTCCATCTGTGTGTGTGTGTGTGTATGTGTTTGTGTGTGACAGTGCAGGTCAGTCATGAGAGCAGGGAGCCTGCATTCCTCTGTGCAGTACTAAATCCTCATGGGATAGACCTCATTAGTGGACTAGCTGTTCCCAGGCTGTTTCATAGCCACTTTGTTTCTGTGTGTGTGTGTGTGTGTGTAGGTGAAAGCACTTGTTTGTATGTTCACACTCTCTAAATGTCCTCTTGGGCCTGAGCGTCTGTGCGTGACTTCTTCTTCTCTTCTCGACTTTTTAAATTTGTGATGCTCCTACATTCTGTACTTGAGCGTAGCTTCAAAAGTCAGGTTGCTCTGCTGTAGCTGGCTTCCTGTCTCTGTTTTGACACGTTGTGTGATACTGAGTGAGGGATCTCGGGGAGGTCAGTAAAGTCGATACAAGGAGGGACCAGCTCGCCTGATGGAAGAATTGTAAATGTGCGCACAAACAGGCAAACAGCCTGTCCTCTCTTTCACCGTGATGTCATGTAAGAAAGTGTCCCTGAGAGACACTTAACATGTCTCTCAATGACTCTCCAGCTCCAGACGTAACTCTGACCCCCTGCTGTTGACCCGAGCGAAGCCTGACAGCTTCTCATGTCACATTCTGTATTAGTTTCACTTTATTTTTCTGCTTAGGGAGAGTGAGAGGGCGGGGGTGGGGTATTGCAGTGTTAAGGGGAAATGATCTGTTCAGATTTTTCAAAATGTGGAAGGAGAAAGCTGTCTTTGTTGTGCAAGAATGCGGACTAATATTTTTCCGCTCCTCTTGACGCTGTGTGCACATTTAGCCACTTCACACATTCTTGTGAATTATACCGGACCTGAGACCTGAGAAGTGTGCCAGCTTCTAGGCTTGTTTGAAAAGAGGGAAAAATACAGCAAGACTGATGTTATGATCTGTGCCATTTGGGGTGTTTATACTGCTTTGTTTTTCTTTCACAAACTGGTACACGGAACCCAGCTATCTGCAGAGAGCCTGTCACCTCCTATTAATCATGCTGTAAAGAAATTCTACACACAAATGCCCAGATTGTGCAAATATAGTATTAATTCTACACTTTATGGACAAAACTATTGGACCAAACCTCTTAATCTTTGAATTCAGGTGTCTGCAGTCCCATTGTAACAGGTGTATAAAATCAAGCAAACATTGGTTAAAGAATGGGTTGTTCTAAAGAACTCATTTCACAATCAGCTGTAAGTGGTATTATTGCAAAGTGGAAGCAACAGCAAGTCAGCCACAAAGTGGCAGACCACATAAACTTACAGAGGAGGATTGCTGATGACAAAGCTCTGCTGACTCAATAACTGCACACTTCCAAACCTCCTCTGGCATTAAAAACCACGTGCAGGAGCTTCACGGCATGGGTTTCTATGGCTGAGCTGCTCCTTTAGGTGTAATGTGCAGGTGGCCCAGCACATCTGTCCATATAGTGATTGTCCAAATCAAAAAGAAACAATGTTAATGTTCTTTTTGTCATTTATTATAATCAGTTTTGCTCATAAAATATTAGCCTTCTGCCAGTATGCTGTGTACTGATGGGCTGATTCGGACTGGACACACTTCCTTGATGGCACCTATGTCCATGCTAAACTATAAGAGATCAAAGCAGAAACTTTCATGTGTGCATAAGAAGCAGCTGGTTGTGGTGGCTGAATGTAAATGCTTATGCAATAAATTCTCTACTGCTGCTCTTTTGATGCTTGAAATCAAAGCGGCGACTGCTGTAAAGTGGCTCGGTGCCGGGACATTTCCAATACAGAAAGTCTACAACAACTGAAACCTACCTATTAGATATTTTTTGTCTTTGTTATGCAAAAATACAGACTGATATTTTTTTTTCATGGGCTAAAGCTCATGTGGGACTTCATCCAGGTATGACCCATATGAAAGTGGAAGTTTGAGCCCCTTGAAAAACTTTTCAAATTTAGGCTTTCAAAAATACTTGGCAAGTTTTAAAATAATTCAATTCAATTTCATTTCATTTATACAGCACCAAATCACAACAGTCGCTTCAAGGTGCTTTATATTGTAAAGTAAAGAGCCTACAATAATTACAGAGAATACCCAAAAGTCAAAACTCCCTATGAGCAAGCACTTGGTGACAGTGGGAAGGAACCAGGCTCAGTGAGGGTCGTCTGTTGCAATCGGATGTTGCTAAGGGGAGGGTGGAAGATTATAAAAATAAACTATCACCATTTACCATAAGCTAACAACCATAGCACACAAAATAAGCACGAAAGAGGGATAGGAAGTCAGTGTAGGTATCTATGCAGCCGACATGTTGTTAAATTATTCTTGCAGACTTAGTGGGGAAAATTGATCAAGAATTGCTTTTGCAATTTTGAAAAATATAATATTACTAATGTATCTTATGTATCGGTATCCAATGACACATACACCTGTAGTTCTTCACCGGACACTGGTTAGGTCTTTGGCTGCTTTGTGAAGTAACCTCAGTTTTTGTTCTGCGTATAAATGCAAAATGCAGCAATAACACACATGAATCACCATCCATTCTGCCTGTCTGTTTGTCTTCCTGCCTCACATGGTGAGCTCCCGACTTACATAAGCATCTGTTACTGGGAGGGCAGCAGGCACAAAGGAGGCTGTAATCAACTCATAACATCTGAAACAACGGTTAAATCATTCTGTAGCCAAGATTCAGAAGAGTTCATAAAAATAGTTTCATATTGTAAAGCACTACAGAACTGATGAGGCTGATGGACTGCAGGCTAAGTGCAGTACTATAAGAGGGAGTGCTTGGTTCACTGTAGAGACATTCTCACCTGACTCGAGGCTGTGATTGGCCACCACCCAAAATGGCTTTCAATGACCCACAGATACCAGGCCGCAAGCTGATGATAGGCACAGGGCAGACCCCCCTCCCCCGAAGTAGACACAGAGACACCAGAGAATTTCAAATGCACACAGACACACAAACACACACACACACACAGCTACACGCTGAGGCGACAGTAAGCTTCTGTACAGACCCGAGTCGAGGTCTCCCTCACTGATCACAACACGGCTCTGCCGGAAAAGCACCTTGCGCAACACATACACTGCAAAAAAAAAAGAACTTAGTGAGTAACAACCACTTTATATCACAACTTTTTACTCCTGTTAATCTGCCCAAATTATTTATTTGATAAAATATGTATAAATAATAAAGATTTTTCACTTACTGTGCCAAACTATGTCCGTAAGCGACAGTTTTTGCTGTCGGCCAAGAAAAAAAAAGAAAGAAGTCTGAGAACTTTGTTCATAAATATGATTAATATGAGTCATATGCCTTACATAAGGAGGGTGCAGGAGGTGTCATCATGGTTTAGTATCATTCAAATTTAGATTGGAGAGAAAACCAACCAACAACACTGAAACAAGTGTGTGAACACACACACAAGTGGCCTCTATTCTGGGGAAGTTTAACCTTAGTGCAAAATGAGAAGCATGCAAAAATAATATATATAATATTAAAATAATGATAATAAACAAACACCACATTAGCTACCGAGCCACTGCTCCTTCTCACGCCACCAAAACAGCCCCCGACCCCACCGGGCGTGGCCTCTGGCAGACCCCTGGAAGCGCCCTGTGGTATTTGGCACCAAGACGTTAGCAGCGGGAACGATTTCAACATTTACCTTAAATGTTGAGTCCCAACAACGTGCAAGCATAGAACGCCGTTTTTCCTACAATGTGCACAGGGTGCCCATTAATCGCCCTCCCTTCTCTTGCTTTAAAGGTGGAGGATTTCGACATCATTAAAAATGGCTGCAGCTGATGGATTAGCAGGCGGAGTAATAAGCCAAACCTGGATATCAGGTCCAGCAGTCACATGCAAATATATCGAGCCGTGTAGTAAACATGACTGAACAACTGTGTTACGCACCTCATATCTGAGAAACCTAATTTCACCGCATCTTTCTACTGTCATACTGCATATCAAAGAACATTTATTATTAGACGTAAATAATTCCATGTCTAATGTAAACTTGGAAAGTGACCTTAGGCCTTCATAATCTGAGTGTAAGACAAACTGTGACAGGATAACTAACCTTTCTGCTAGCATGGTTGGCCTTTGTCATACATTTTAATTTTTTGTTCAGTGTGTAGAAAACACACACTGGCATGGACACAAACACCAGGTTTCCCAGGTTTCCCACTTCCCCTTTATTCTTTGCAAACAATGCACAGTGGGAACAAGCTAACAACGCTGCTATCAGGCATCTGGAAGCAAACAAGAAGTCACTTTAACTTCACCACCATCAAGTAATAAACTCTTCCAAAGTTGACACACATTCATACTTGCATTACTGCACCCCTTGTGTAGAAAACAGTGATTTACATTCGTACCTGTGATGGTAGAATGTGCGGCAGACACTGCACAATAACCGTTACGATTTACTGCCCTTGACAGCAAGTTCACTGCCTTTCATGTTGGTGCATACGGCAGGAAAATAGGAGGATGAGCTCCTTCTGTATACATGTAAACAAGGCATCCGGAAGCACCTTGAAGTCTGGTCTCGTGATATGACACATGCATTGTTTTTGTTTCCCATGAAAACTGCACATGCACTACACACATGTAAAGGTGTGTGTGTGTGTGGGGGGTGGATTCAACAAGCACTTTTGGAGGAAATACATAAATTTAATCGCCCATTAGGATTCAGATATTTAATAAATGGTGCATAGCATTCAAAAATTAAGTGCAAGTCTTGTTAAAGATATTTCAAGGTTTTTCTGGTCTCAGCTTGAGCCTTTTAGGGGGCCGGGGAGCTGACTACACACGCATAATATTCAGTAAGTGTCAGTGTGTGGTAATAGCAATGAGTCTGTTTTCTTATTGAAAATAAATCTGTGCGCTTTGTTTGTTTGTTTTTCCGGCGCATTCGAGAAACAAAAATGCCTGTCACGTTCGAGCCACTGAAACCCTAATTAGCACAACTGGCTGAAAATAGTGATCACACTGCCATACAACACAGGCAATTTCCCTCCGTAAACAAGTCTTTTCAACCAATGTAAATTTTTCCTATTGAATATTTGTTGTGCTGCTTCACTAAGTAATGTAATGTTTCGTTCCCTGTATGGAGGTACGATGCTGTGTAATCCACCTCTGCTCTGACTGGGCCAGAATGAGGACAAACTGACTATAAAGTCTGTTTGCCTCTCTCCACACGGCTCTTCTCGGTGATTTTTACTTCACAAAGCCTGTCAAAGACTGAATTTACTATGAGCAATCGCTACACAGTGTGGACCTTCTGACCTCTGTTAAGTCTACCATACATTCTCTTATAGAAAGAAACACATTTACACACACAACCTCCTATGCTGGTGTGAGATCCAGCGAATGTGGCGAGATTCAGACTTCTTAGAACACCAGCAACACACAGCGGGTCTGCCAGAGAAACCGCGAAGTGTGAGACACACACACACACTCTCTCTCTCGCACATACGCACACATGCACAGAGACATACACACGCCATGGCAGTGCTGTCAGTGAGTCAGTGTGTGAGTCACACTCCGGCTATGCTGCCTCTTGATTTTATAGCAGCCGCCAGCACGGCACTGTATTTAATATTCTAAACAACTGTACTGTAGGACTGTGCAGTACACGTTCATGTAGGTTCACATGCTCACCGCGCTTCCATAGACGCACGCAAATGACTTGCGCTATCAAAATATTGCGACACAAATAGGATTTAGGACTTACATTGCTACATACACAAATAAAGCACTCACTTTTGAGGCTTTTCCACTTCAAATGCACTCAGACAATGACAGAGCGAGGCACACTTGTCATTGGGGATGACTGCAGATGAGTCAGAAGGAGAGAGGAGGGAATCCTTAGCTCTTTGTGTGCCTGATCTATAGGAGATGCAGCACTAGGCGTCTGCACCATAAATCCCACCATGACTAGATTTGACCTATGAATCATTCCCCTATGCAGTGTGTACATTTGCACATTCCTGAATGTGTGAAAGCTTCAGGAACAGGAAAATTCAGAAAGGGCCGTACCTCAACTGTCAAACTCTGTCAGCCTCTGAGGTGAAAAAGCGAATTCCCACCTGTTTTGCAGTTGTTTTGAAAGTCGGCTCCTTTTCATACAGTGCGTGCCAGAAGGACCAAGTCACTTTACAAATGCATTGCCAGAATCTGCCGAGGATCAGCCAGTTTACCTTATTTTAATGTTTGCAAAACCTGTAATCCCCGAAAGGTGGAGGCCAGAATGATTCAGTCACAAAGTGTTGAAACGTGGTAAAAAATATACATGCCGCAGCTGTAAAATTTTGTATTAAAGGTAACAGTTTAATTTTGCAGCCCGCAAAATGCATTTACTATGCCTGAAGCTAAATGCATACACTGCAGCTACCCACAAGCTGAAAAGAACACAATGTCTCCATATCAGCTTTCTGAAGTGAACAGCACAGGTAAGAAAACTTTTAAACATCACCCTCTAGTGGAGTGTAGGAGTGGTGCACAAGCTCAGAAACAATAAAAGCTTTTTCAAAAACCAAGAAAAAAAGCAGTGTATATACATATGTATATGTTTACTGATCATTTCTTGTGCTCATTGAAAATATGAAATTAACGTTAAGTATGGAAAACATCTGCAGAACTTGATGAAACGAGAAAAACCTGTGGCACACGAGGAGGCTTCTGGGAACTCTGACATGCAGCCCAGAGGAAAGATGCAGAATGTGAAAGTAACTGCAACGAGCTGTGCAGCGGTTGACATGTGATGTGGGTGTTAAATTTGATAGCTGTGGCATGGTGCTGAGGGGCAATGAGTCAGAGTCAATAAGGACCAGGAGGTGTGACTGACCTCTTTCAGCTGTCCTTCTTTCACCCGGCAGCCCTTTCTCGTTGCATCTTGTTGTTTGCACGGCTTGCCGTGTTTGTTATTCAACCTTTGTTTTACGATAGTGACTCATAACCAACTCTTGCCTCCTTGTGTACCTTTTGACTCTCGACTAAAACAAGGCCGGTCCCTGTTGTACCACTTAAGGCACATGACTCTGCTTCTTTCAGGCTCTTTTTTTTTCTCGTGCGAATCCTTGTCCCTTCTTTCACTGTGATCAGGGAGTGGAGCTTTATCTGTGATTGGAAAAGCTCGCTGACTCACTCCCTCACACAAACACATATACTTTATAGGTGATGACTCATTGCAACACAGGCCGTTTGGA
Source organism: Apistogramma diplotaenia (assembly GCA_015052665.1). Classification (NCBI taxonomy): domain Eukaryota; kingdom Metazoa; phylum Chordata; class Actinopteri; order Cichliformes; family Cichlidae; genus Apistogramma; species Apistogramma diplotaenia. The sequence continues at coordinate 91,250 of VOQJ01033450.1, read as the reverse complement.
TCCACAGTACGCCAAAGTTGAACTGGTACGTAAGTGCATTGTTAGCGTGGCCGTGTTTGCGTTGCCACACGCATTAACCTTTATATGCATTGGGGTGCCGTTACGCACGGGGCTCATGACACACCACCTACGCAGCTTTTATCTCAGTCGCAAAGAAAATAAGTGTAGCTGTAAGGCAGGTTTTGGTCACATTACATTAAAAAAAAAAAAGTTTCATGTTTCTAAGTGTGCATGCATGATGTCTGCTGAATGGATAATGGTACAGATGTGTGATAATGTATGCGCTTGTGTGCACAAGACCGAAGCCGGCAAAGAATTCATCATGACATGGAGAGATGAGGAATGAAAAATGTGTTGAGTGACTCATGCAGGACAGACATAGGAGCCATCGGCCGGCACAGTGGCTGACAACACATAATGTAACCCACATGCACATAATTGGTTTCATGAAGTGCCACATACAGAGAGGCACATCTCAAATTACACACAATGCACACACACACACACACACACACACATAGACGGTTTATTTTCAGATGAACACAGACAGTGCAGTGCAAAATGTCCCCGAACTCATTTGTACCATTTTTGCATGTCTGTGGAAGAGATGAGTCACTTTTAACTGCAGTCGTCACGTAACTACTGTCACTTAGACTGATTCACTCTGCAAACAATTTCTAAAATAACAATCAACCTCTCCGTCTGCATTTTTATGCAAAGGGAGTTGAGGGTTACGCCGCGCACTTATTATAGAAAAGTGATTCGCTGGAACAATGCAGAAGCATCAAAAATATAGTTTTATTCATAAATGCGAGTGACAAGTAATGCGCATTTTATTGTGTTTATAGAAAGATCTCGCTGAGACGAGACCTTGCCTGGATTACAAATAGGTACACGTATGCAGATCTCTTGCGAAGCATCACAGGGCGACAACAGAACCAGTACAACACCGCTCAGAAGAGACGTGTGACTTGGGTTTTCGGCACCGATGGCTGCTTTCCTCCTCATAAAACTCGGGCCCAGACAGTTTTGAGTTTAATTTTCATCATCTGTGTCCTCGTCGTCCTCGTCGACATCCTCTTCAGATTCGTCTTCATCGTCATCCTCCTCCTCCTCTTTTCTTGTCTGATGACTGCCAGCTCTTGGTTGCTGTGACAACAAATAAACACTCAATGCAACTGAAACACTTGGCAGGTACTGTAGTCGTTAAGCTCAACTTCCGAGGAATACCTCGTTGTTTTCTCCCGGCGCTGCGGTAGCAGAGAGAATAAAGGTGAGGTGTGCACTGAGACCACATTCCTCAGATTAACTTCTCATGAGTGTTCATAAATATCTACGCAGCACTGTGCAAAAGTCTTGAGTTACCTTGTTTCCTTACATCACATGATACCTTTCTGCGTTTATAATTCCATCAGTTTTGAGCAGATCTCCAGCAGCCTTCCTTAAGAATGGCTTCTCGGCAGCTGAGATGAGGCTTCAGCGAACACTTGATGGAAGAGCCAGTTGCATCTCTAAGGTCCTGTGTCAGGTGTTTGCTGGATTTTCTTTTTCTCTGTTTCTTAAGGACATGCCTTTCAGACACTGTTCATCTGCTGTAGATAGTTTTTAGCCCTTCCACTTCTTCCTTTTATCAGGTCAGGTTCAAGGACTCGACTGCCAACGAGCGAAAAAGCACCAAATGTCCAAACAAAACCTTCGAAAGGCCTTCGGAAAGCCTGGAGAACTATTGCTCAGCACCACTTCAAAAATCGAATAGTCGGAAACAAAACATAAAGAAATGAGCGGTGAATCAAGACTTTTGCACAGCACTTTATGTCCTGTGTGAATGGTGTTTATGTAATTTGAGAGAGAGGAGACTTTCTGCGTTCGGCTTTTCCTTTCTGTTTTTACCACCAACGCGACCGGGGCCGTAAAACCTGCCGTTTTTTCCTGACGGCGAACGTCTCGTTTCTTTAGCAGCGACTGCAGTTTCTCTCAGATACAAGAAAACCTAATCGGGGAAACCAAAGTATGATCTCAGGACGTGACGCAAGCCATATCTGAGGCGCATACTGGTGACAGCTGCGCACAGCAATCTGTATCTGCAAGTTACAATATGGGCACCTGTAGATGCTGTAGATACTAAAGGCTCTGTGAGAGCCATGGGAAACAGAAAATATGAAATAAACCTGCTCATTCAGCGGGAAATCTATGTGACCGAGACATTTTAGAATGCAAACCTGTGAATTCACAAGGCAGTGTCATACCCGTGTTAAGATACTGGGGTAAACTGAATATAGGAGGAAATGCATGCAGTGATGTGGGAAAAACAAACAAAAAAAATCAACCTGATTGATGAACCGGGTGATTCCAGATAATCATTGAAACTACTGATAAGATTCACTTATCAAGCAACGGCTTCTAGTGGTATGAGGAAGACTATCGGGCTCACATGAGGAAGAAGGGAATTTTTTTTATGTTTTATCATCGCAATGAAACTTATGCAACCATATCAGTCAAAGGTGAAAGGGAATGGAATTACAGGTACTTGCGGGGGAATTCACTGGCCGCCTCTTACCTGTAAGGTTCCCGATGAGCTCAGGAAGGACCCGGTGCGATCGAGGGACGTTTTGGAATTGGCTCGCACTATGTCTAAACGTGACTGGTAGTCAGGTGGGTGCAGTGAGCTCCTGAACACCTGCCAGAAACATAAAACCCAGGTGCGGCGATAAAAACACATAAACAGATGAAAGAACCAACAAGAACAAAACAACTAGCTGACGGTGCTCAAAGTCTGCTTTTGTCACACAAACTTAAACCTGCTCAAAAGGCTATTATTTCCACAGCAAACACAAACTACCGCTGAAACCACACCGGTGCGTTTCAGCGTGCAGAAAACAAATTCAGCCATGATCAGGATTATCTACATGCCTGTCATTGTGCCTGTTTCAGATGATTCAATCTCCCATGCTTTGTGCTATGAGTCACTGAAAAACAGCCTCGTCTCGATGAGGAGTTTTGCTTCCATGTGAATGGAAGGCGAGATGATTCAGTGCAAAAACACACAGATGAGATAGCAAAGGGTGGAGGAAAATAGCACAAGGGCAACTGCAGGAGGAACCTTGCTCGATCAACATCACTGATCCTTTGTTTTTTCAGGACATGCTTTCTCTCTTAAAAATAGTACGGCAGACTTGTAAACAGAATGAGCCGTGGCGTATGCGCCGCTGGTTACTTCAAAGTTTGACGTTGATTAAAGGGCGTGCGTGCGAGAAGCGGCTCAAAGAATGACGGACGCGCGAAGGGGTGACCTTTATCCCGGACCAAGGTCACTCACTCTCAGCTTACCTCCAGGTCCTCGTCCTCGTCCACGCTTTGAATGCTTTGGTAGGCCAGGGTGTACATCTCCAGAGCCTTGGCATGGAATGACATTTCCACTGTCACAAACTCGCAAAAGATTTTCTGCAGTGAGAGAACACGGGGGGGGGGGGGATATTGGACATTGTTCAATATGGAAAAGTTTCGAGGCCAAACCAACGGCAACTGTGACAACAGAGGGCGCACAGGGTGG
>VOQJ01033450.1:10967-39282 GCA_015052665.1 Apistogramma diplotaenia | reverse complement strand
CTGAAATTTCAGGTTTCAAAAAAATCATTAATTTTTCTCTCTTTTTTTTGGTGTTTCGCTGTTGTTTAGAATATCTGATGAGTGTCTGATGGAAATAAGTGCTTTTTGGGGAAAAGGGCCCATTGAATTTTAATTTGCAAGTTACAATTTTGTGGGGAAAAAAAATTGTACTGATTTTACATAATGGCCCGCTTTAAACTTGAATAAAAATGCCCTTGCACTAGAAATGTTTCAAGTGGCATTTGTGGCAAAACATCAAAATGAGACATAACGAATGAAGAAAATGGCCACACAGGGTGCTTGGGTTAAAGCCTTTACACACACCGCAGGACCAGAGACAGTGTAGCTCCTGGATAGGTCTCCGTCTGTCACAGGGAGACAGACCACCATTCACACTTGCAGCCAACTTTGAATCACCAGTTAACCTAACCGCATGTCTCTGGACTTCAGAGGAAACCAAAGTACCCACAGAAAACCCGCACAAGCACGTGGAGAAGAAGCAAAGGCCCCGGTCAGAAGCTGGATTTGAAGCCAGGACCATTCTTGCTGTGAGACAACAGTTCTCGTCACCGTCTTTCCCGGCCTCCAGTGTGCCAAGGAAATATCCCACCGCACCATTACATCACCAGCAGCCTGAACCACTCATACAAGGCAGGATGGATTCATGCAAATTCTTACTCCACCATCTGATCCAAGATCATCAGAAATGTTTCCACTCTTCTGTTGTTCAATTTTGGTGAACCTACGAGAATTCAAGGTTCGATGTGTTCGGCACTCAGGGATGCTGGTCTGTATATCTGGGTTGTCGCTTACTGGAGATTTTCCATTTTTTCAAACCATTTTCTATAAACCCCAGAGACGATTGTGTGGTAAAATCCCAGCAGATCAGCGGTTTCTGAACTCCTCGGACCAGCCCGTCTGGTACCAAGAACCATGCTGCGTTCAGAGTCACTTAAATCACCTTTCTTCCCCGTTCTGATGCTCACTTTGAACTTGAGCCTGTCTACATGCCTGGATGCGACTCGCTGACATATTTACGAGCAGTTAGGCACCTGATAATGTGAGTGGTGAGTGTATATTTGTTCTTTTTGTTTTAAAAAAAATGTGTTGATAAAGCTTGAAATATAATTACTTAAGGTTTTTCCCAGGTGATGTAGCTGCTCTGAGTGAGTCTGTGTATCCAGGCACAGCCAGAGGAGTTGCACATCTCAGTCTCCCTCCGTCTCCCCTCGCCTTCTCTTTTTATTTGCCTTTCCCAACATCAGAGTATTACAGATGGTGGATTTCTGTAAAACACACCTGACATTTCCCTTCCACTACAATGCAATACAAAAGCAGCACAACACAACACCAAACACCAGCAGCAGAGCTTTGCTGTCTCTTCAATTTTTAACATCTCGCCTTCATACATGGCTTGTTGGAGTGAAATCTTTTATACATGATCAAAAGCTCACACAACAGCGCTTCACACAGGTTTACATCCATATATAATGGATCAGCGAGTCATGGGATAAATTAGTAAACCTCTTTACTTCAGAAAAGTGAGGCTACATCTTCGAGGTTCTCAAATGCATTTGTCTTCGGCAGACTGAAGTGAGCTGTGTAAGTTTAAATAATGGAATTTGGACAAATTTTAAATGAGGTCTTAATAGGTAAGGAGGTCCGTACTAAATGAATGGTTGTCAGCTTTGCCTAAGAACCCTTTTGATCGCCATGCTTATTAAATCTTTAAAAAAAAATCCAGATCATAATGACAGGTTTATTGTTAAGAATTAATCCTTTTAATGCCTAAGCACTAATCATGCAGGAAACTTTTGACACAAATGGTCACTCTCTTGACACAATTGTTACTGGAGGAGTGAAAAGGAGCTGATTGTAAATTATCTGCAGTTACTTAAATCAAAATCGCCACGTCTGTTTGCTCAGCGCCACCGACTCCTATTTCCACGGCCATTAGACCATGAAATCTACCCTGACCTCCGCCACTCAGGAAAGAAAAAGAAAAAAAAACTTCAGGAAACTGAAGTGTGAACATTCAAGGTAAGGCCAGTTAGACAGTCTCAAGGAAGGACAGGCCCTCAGGGGCTGCAGGCTGCGGCTTCACCTTGCTATTTCCTCCAAATAATCAGCCGGCGAGGGATTATTTTGTGCTTGAGATGGGTTGTTGAGCTGCTCGGGCTGGTGTATATGCTTTTCAGATAAGTGAGCTTGGTATTTATTTATTTTACTGTTATGAGACCTTTGTTTACGATGGATATTCCCTTGATATTCTTTCTGGAAAGAGTGTTGACAAATCTGCCAATGCATGTTACATAGCTGAGCAGGAGCAGACACAGAGAGGATGGAAAAATAATCATCCATCCATCCATCCATCCATCCATCCATCCATCCATCCATCCATCCATCCATCCATCCATCCATCCATCCATCCATCCATCCCCACAAAGTTAAGATGATTTAATCTTTAAGTTAAGATTTAAAACTGGAAAAAATGTTTTGCCTCGTCATGGACTGTTGTGTGTTTTCTCGTGTCATTTTTAATTAAAAGACGATTAGTGCATCGGTCTGTTTGGATGTTGAATTTTGGGAGTATGTTAATTTGCTGCAATAAAGCAAACTCTAATAAGAAATAGTCCACAATGTTTTTACTCTACGTGAGTCCATAATTAACCAAAGTTCAAACCAATCAAACTGAGACCCAGAGGAAAAAGAGGACATTAATATTTCAATTTTTCTCTTATTAATTTAATCACATTTCATATGCTGATTTGAATTGGCCACGCTCCACCACTCAGAGTTGACTCTAATCCCAATCTAATTACTAATTATACGGTTGGAGGTTGATTGGACCAATCCTCCCAGCCAAGGCCAATTTGACTCCCTCTGATGTCGAGCACCTTTCATGTGCGATGTCTCCCAGGTTTTGAGGACGCAGTGGCTCTGCATTTATGTGTGTTTGTGGATGTGTGCACACATGTCTCTGTTTTAATCAAATCATTATTCGGCACCCTCGATCATTAATGTTTTCACATTGTTTCTAGTTAAGAAAAAAATACAAACAACAAAGTGAAAAGATGCGACTCCAGGTTGCTCCTATTAAATAATCTGAGAACTGGTTTGTTCTGATTTAATAACAGTGCCCGCTTAATTCACTGAGAAATAAATAAATTCATTTCGCTGCACAAACTGTTGATGTATTTTTGATCATCCTAGATAAGGGCACAACACAATTTTGTTTTTACAAAATGAACTGTGGTTGTGAATGGCGTGCGCTAGCAGCTGAATTAATTTCTAATAAATCTAATTTAAGATTAATTGTCAGTATATGATAATATGTGCTAATATTTGCTCATGAGCACTAAACCTGTTTCATGGTCAGTACTCCAGGGCATGGACTGCTGTAGCACTGTGATCGGGGGGTACCAGAGTGAAGCTGTTTGCACAGTTTAGACTTTGCTGCAATATGTAAAAGCACCAGGCTGCAGCACAGATGGAAGTCTACTGGGTCTTCACATCACTGATGGATCCAACAAGTTATGTGATTCAGGGGCGTGTATATTAATAATTCACCATCTGTGTTTGTGTGTGTGTGCACGCGCACAAGTGTTCAGGTGTGTGTATAATATTTCTATCAGGATTTTTTTCTGCTACTGGTCATTCTGTTTCTAATATTCATTTGGACTTGATTTGTGCTTCTTAATTTTTTTAATGCTAATTCATGAAGCGTGTTCACCAGTATCTTGTCTCTAGTGGCTAAAAGCAGTTTTTTTCCAAATGCTGAACTTGCATATCATAAGTGATAATGCAGATGATATATCAGTTTGCATTAGTTAAGTTGGGTTTCATGTTAAATACTGGTAAATAATAAATTAGACACCTCAGGGCTGTACTATAAAAGCAGATTCATATAGCCTGGCTTTCTTCATGTTAACTGGCTTGACTAAACTTAAAACCCCAGTAAGACAGCAGGTATCATCAAGGTACTCATGAACTTTCATTGTTTTGTCAGCAGAGAATCTTCACTACATTGCCAAAACTACTCACTCGTCTGCTTTCACACACATTTGAGCTTGAGTGACGTCTCATTCTTAATCCATAGGGTTTAATATGATGTCGGCCCACCCTTTGCAGATACATCAGTATCTGTATAGCAGCTTAAACTCTTCTGGGACGTCTTTTCACGAGGTTTAGGAGTGTGTTTTGGGGAATTTTTGACTGTTCTTCCAGAAGTACATTTGTGAAGTCAGACACTGATGTTGGACACACTGCTCGAATTCATCCCGAAGGATTGAGGCCAGGCCAAGAATAATGTTGCTTTATGGACCTGCTTTGTGCCAATGGTGATCCTTTCTGTTGTCTTGACTACCTTCTGAAGCCTCACCCTGTCTGCCTCAGTGCAGCTGCCGTACATTAGCTTCCCCCTTGTTCTTTCCTAAAAAAAATGACTGTGTAATTTGCTCTTAATAAAATTAGGATAAAATTAGAATATTCTAAGTTCTTTCAAAATCTGAGCACGTAGTAGTCGCCTTTCTTTTGATGTCTGAATGAGCTTCGTGGTCATGTTGTGTCTGAATGTATGCAGCTGTATTAATGTCCAGCATACAAATATGAATGGGTCTCTGTTTACTGTCCAGAGGAAAGATCTCTTGATACTGTGTGCCAATACAAAGGCTAATAAAGTGCAAGCAGAACAATATAAATTAATATCCAATGGTGTATTAGGTACATGCAGTGAGAGTAAATAAAATTGAAACAAATGATACAGAATTCTTGAGTTAAACATTAAAGGTGTAGCTTGAGCTGTATGCAGCATTGAAGCTAACCCAGTCCTGACACAGCCCTGGGATTTCTCAGGAAAACCTGTAATAAAGGTGCAATTACTGGGAGAAAAAAACAAATTAATCTTGTCTGAGTTTCACTGGTATTTCCTCATTTTCTACTTCCTAACACTCGTTTCAAATAAGGTCTGATTTTTGTCTCAGTGCAGGATCAAAAGGGCACCTAAAATAAAGAAAAAAGCCCAAATTCCAAAAATAATGAGAGAAAATCGTGGAAAATTATGTTGCTGCTGTACCAGGAGGCAACATTGTTGACATAACCTCTAATAAAGGTTTTTATATCACTGTTGGAGTATATAGGGCTCCGTTTGTGGCTGTAACTGCTCGTGGCTCATAGCAGTGAGTGTATTTGAAAATGTCATCTCAATTAGTTGTTGAGCCTCGAGTCGTGAGAGCCCTGACAGGGCAGTAATGAATGGCATCACACTGGGACTTAAAAAAAAAACAACATCACAGCAACTGAGAAGAACAACTAGAATATTCTGCTTCCCCTTAACAACTTTTTAGTATGTTGGTTGTGTGTAGGACAGAGCGATAACTGCGTGGGTTGATGCTGTGTGTGTGCCAGTGGAAAAATAAAGGCGAACAGCTGTTGTTGTAGTGAAATGTATCATCCTCATCCTTTATTTTCATTCAGTCCTTCTGCCCTTCCAATTTCCATGCTTTGGCACTTTTGTTATTTTAAATTTCTACCTAAGAAAAAAAAAACCCCACTCTGTGCTGTCACTGTTAGTGGCCTCACAGGCAACATTTGCCTCACATTTCTAGGAAGCTCTAATATCTGCAATCAGACAAAGACTTCAAATTATGCTCATTCCCGCTCAATGATGGTATAGATTCAAGGCTGCTGTAATAGAGGCTTTGCATGCAGACAATTAGGGTCTAGTATAATTAAACTGTCTTTTATCTATCACAGTCATTGCATATACCACATCTGAAGACAGAATGCGGACATTAGGCAAGTCACATTAAAATGTAATTGACTGGTAAATAAAGTAAACAAATAAATTATCTCCACAGCTGTGCAGCTCCAGTCAAAGTACGCGCAAGAACAAAGCCTGCTGCCGTGGTCTTGACTGCAGACGCGTCAGTAGTCAGTTTTCATGCTTGTTTTGGAGTCGCTGGTTTACCTTTAAAGCACATTTCTTCTGAGTTTTCTGGTTATTAAAGCAATGGCTGCTGCTTCTTCTGACCTACATTTTTTTTTAGTCTTTCTCCAAGTAAGATGAGTTTTTGAGGCTATGCTGTCAGTTAATATAACCATATGCTTCGCCTTGAACTGGCTTCGTCCCCTGCTGCTGTAACTAGTGGTGACGTCAGTGTGTGAAGCAGAGAGGCTGCCAGTGGAAACTGTCAGCAGTGACTTTTGACAGGCTGCGTGATGGAGGCTTCCAACAGAGCCATGGTCTTGTTAATGACTGCACCACACAATGGGCCTGATTTAAATGCACCAATCAACCCTTATCTAAATATCAAACCTGATTATTAAGTAGCTCCATATCAGTAACACTGATTGAAGATGTTTTATTATTAATTATTCCAGTAGTTTTAGATTAAGGAGACACTGTTACTCAAAATATTAACTTTTTCATGGCTCTCTTCATTGGGAGGTTCATTGGCATGTTTGGATATTAAGTGTAACTTAATAACTATGTATTTATTTTTGGTTGTGAATGAGCTGCAAAGAGCTGTTTTTGTATTTGTTAAAATGTAGACTTTGATGTCCGTCCGTCCGTCCGTCCGTCCATCCATCCATCCATCATGTTCTTCTTATCCAGAATGCAGCAAGACAATTTTTAAGACATAAAAATACTTAACAGAAGACTAAAGCTGAAATATGATTTAAAACATCCAGCTAACATTTTATATGCTTCTACTAAACTACAGTGCTGTAAAAAGTCTTGAGCCTCATCTCAAATTTTTATATTTTGCTTCCAAGAAGCCAACCTAATTTTTTTAAGTGCTCTTGAGCAATAGTTCTCCAAGCTTTCCTCGGACATTGGTTGCTTTTTCACCCATTTTCTGTCTAGCAACTTAACACTGACCCATGAGTCACTCAAACATAAAAAGGCACCAAAGTTAAAGGGTGAACCCGTGCTAGACACTTTGTTAGCAACCTGCTGCAAAAACACAATTGCTGTAGATGTATCGTGAAAGAAAGACAATGCAGCCTGACAGACATAAAAACAGGAGAACTATTCCTGAAGACTCCTTGAAGAAGTTTGAAGAAATCTAACAGAGTTCAGGCTGCGTTGAAGAATTAAATTGATCACACCAAATATTGACTTTCATAAGAATTGCACAAACTGTCTTTTTGCCTTATGCACTGTATTTCCATGCATGTTTGCACACTGCACTAAGTTGCTGGACCTTATGTCCTATTTTCCTCACAAAATATAAAGGAATGAAGAGTGGGGCGAGACTTTTTCACACTTCTGTATATACTGGAACAATTTGTGGATGTTTTTTATTATTTTAAGAGTACTTCTCATAACCTGTTGTTACCCAGTGAGTCATGACCAAGTATCGATCATACCATGCCTCAATGAATTCGTTGAAACGTCATTAACTAAAGAACATTTGCATCAAAATGATTGAGTTGTGACTTGACGCCTTTCCCAGATACCATATTTATTTACCCTTCACAATGAGCTATTGCAGGCTTGGTGCAGCCCATAAAACAAGCATTGCTGTCTCTATATTACCCATTCCTCCTGTGGTTGTGCTTTGCTCCATCATACAACGCTGGCCCCAGCAAAACTGATCTGACATCTCCAAATTGCATGGCGATGAAACCATATCACAGTGTTCAGATTTCAATTCTACTCCTTGGGGAAATATTGTTTCAAGCCATTACTCTTCATCAAGGAGACGTCATACTCACTCTATGGAGCTATTGTCCTCCATGGCCTGTGTTTTCAGCTGTGCCCCTGAGACAGTGGCATACGTGATGTACAAGCTGCTGAACTCCTGTCATGTAGCCACAAAGGACTACAGCGCAATGATCAAAATCCTTAAATGGTGCTTGCATGGAAATTTCATCATTATTTTTGGGAGTGAGATGCATCAAACACTCAGCGCATGATCGCTTGATGAGACGATCATGTGCTGAAATGGTGCGGCTTACAAAGTATTTATTAAATAGCAGAGTGCTATGAATCACTTGGATACTGTGATCTTCCCCACTGTCTTTGTTAAATATGCTCAGTTGCAGTGCGACTGGCACAGCACCAATGATCCATGCCTGTTCCACATTCATCTTTGCTGCGCACTCTGTGTACAGAACGCCACAAATTACAGCCCTGGTGGATTCACGCTGCTCTAATCCTCAGCGAAACAGTGAGGGTTTATGTGGGGAACCCTGCCAGTTACCCTGGGGGGCGAATGATCTCTCTGACCTACCCCTACTAACCCCAGTGGCCGCACCGCAATGGGAAAAGATCTATCTCTGCTTATTATTACTCGCACCTCCCACCGCTGGCACAGAAGATGAATCATACCTGTCAATCCTTATCCCTGGTGCAGGGAGGCCATGTTTGTTTATATTGATCGGCAGCATATGTGGCACAGCTGTTGCTGGAGGAGGCTGATGCTGGCAGAGGTTTGTTCACGCTTTCCCTTGGCAACGGTACAGTTGGCAGGCAAGAGAGCAAACAGTGCACACTCGACTAATCAATACAAACAATGAAGCAGCAAATCAAGAATAATGTTGGAGCAGACAGAAATGAGGGTGTGAATATAGCTTTTAATTATTTGGTGCTCAGAAATGATTTTGTGTTGGGATCTGGTGAGATTTATTTTCCTAATGCATAATGCCTTTGTGTTATTCTCCATCCAGCATCGATGTTATGGACAGGCCCCGGGGGATACAGGCCCACGCAAAAAGGTCACTTTTTTGGCTCTAGGAGGACTCGTAAAAATGTAAATCGAACAGATCTTACTGCGCATTTTACTTTGTAATGTCTATTTTGTGGACACAGCAGTAGTGAGTGCAAGCACAGCTAAACATAAGTGACATCTTTTAAAAAAAAAAAAAAGAAATAGCACCCAAAAAGCCACCATTACGATTTGAAAAATGAATGCATTTTCATAGACATTAAATTTTTATGTTGCTCGTCCGTAGATTGTTTCAACAAGACTGATGTGTGTGTTTAGACGTTGCACACTAAAAAGCTGGACCTGCTTCATGTTTATGTTCTTTCATCCTTTAGAAAACAAAGCATAATAGCCATTATATGACTTATTGTGAAGACATTTACGTTTTATTATAATGGGATTTTATGTCCATGTAGATTCGTATATAATAAAATAGTAAGCATGCAAACCAGCGGTGCACAAACCCTGGTTAATTGTCTGTGCGTGGGACCAACAAACCATATAAATTCAGAATCACATGAATGTGTGAAATTGTAAGTGCAAGTGTAAGCAAATTACTCAAGGTGCAGCATCTGGCAATGATTAGTGACCATTAATTGGTGTTAACTGGTGCTACTAGTGTTTATAGAGTTGAAGGATAATTAGCTGGAGGTCAACTCACGGCTGAAATTAACATGTCAGAACTCTGCAGCTGTCTTTTGACAACTAGGCAAGGTAATAACAGAGTCTACCATATTTTGTTGGGAGGGCAGTGTAGGATTGTGAGGATGGTTGTGTGTGTGAGTGGCTTATTGCAGGTATTTTCCTGAGTAAGGGAATCATTTATTGTGTGTTCTTGGACTAAGTCTTGAAAACAACTGAGCATTTATGCATCTTTGCCGGTGGTGGGGCGCTGCATGAGCCAAAGTGACAAAAATTATGCACCTCAAGAATAGCTCTCAGCAGGACCTTGACTTGACTTGCCAGAGTAAACAGTGAAAAGAAACAAGCCGAGTCAGCCAGTCTGCAGCGTGGCCGCAGGGAGACCAAGCAGTGATCCAACTGCAGCACCTGTACAAATACCGGAGCTAAAACTCAGTGTGGGCAGTTACCACACACACACACGCGCATGCACACACACAGCTGGGTTTATCATCACGCAGGCACCGTATAAGACAGAAAGCTCTCCGATCTGCGCTTGTTGTGAATATTTGATGCATTGTATCATTCGCCACAGCTCACTTGAAGACTGATTAAATTTAAAATGAAAATTTAGCATTCAAAATGTTGAATTAATGAATTAAAAGAAACGTCAACCTCAATGTCAAAGTAATTTAAGCTGTGTATATATAACTCTATGAGTCTTTACCAGATATGATGTTAGTGCATGGAAACCAAAAAAGAAAAAAATACCTCAGCCATCAAAGAGCACCTGTGGCATCAACCATTCAGCACTACTTAACCACTTCTTTGTAAAATGAGGATGAAAATCCATTTATGGACACCAGATACTGGAAAAAGGTCACATCTTTGCTTTGTACCCTGAGCAGCTAAACTTTCTGCTCTTGCAGGATTTCACCTGCTGCTTTATTTATTTATTTATTTATTAAGAAGTTATTGACAGGATGCTCTATGATAGACTGGTGACCCCACCAGGGTCCATCCTGCATCTCTCACAATGACACCCGGGATAGTCCCAAATTCCTCTGGTGACCCTGAACTGGATGTGGTTGAGAAAACGGATGCATGATTAGCTGACCGTAACTTTAGCATCATGATTTGGCACTGGCTGCCCTTCCTGATGAAACAGTAAAAAAGGTAAAACATCAGTTTGCTATCATTTGCGATTTTATCATCACCTCTTTGCTTTTATTTATTTATTTTACCTCGAATTTCATTGCATGCCGGTCCCTCACAAAGGGATATCTGCTGCGATAGCCATGCCACATCCAGACCTTCCCCACACAAGTGGAGTCAGTCATCAGGCTCTGATACTGGATAATGACAGGAGCAAAACGGAACTAAATCCACAGCACGATAACTTATCTTTCTAGGTCTGTATGTTTTTTTTTTTTTATATATGAGGCCTTTCATTTCATAAACCCCAAATTCATTTCGCTCTGTATCTGTGCTGATACAGTTTTGCCGTCAATGAGAGGGAACTCTGTGGCTGAGAGATAGAGAGGGGAGAGAATTCACTGCACACTGCAGACATTGCGGGGAAAACCAAGATAAGAATATTAAACAGGAGGAAGAATTGTGTCTTCTCCAAACCAATAACATGTCTGAAGATGGAAATGAAAGGCGAACACTAAACTTCAGTCTCTGAGAATTCACGTGACACATTTTAGAGGGCACCGAGTGTTTCTGAATATTTCTGAATTGAATTAGAAAACACCGCTTGGCAGAATGCTGCTACAGTTCAATTTATATCTCTCGCATCTCTCGAGTTGATCTGATAAAACAGAACCTTGAATGTTGCAGCAATCAAAGTTAAAGTGGGAAATACGACCAAATTGTGACAGCGTGACTGTAGCTGCTGACACCACCCACATCTGCAAACTAACAAAGCTCATTACAGCGTTAAATGCTGCCAAATGCATTTTTTTTAAAAACATCTGAAAGACACAGATAAATAACAGGAACTGTCGAAGTATCTGCAAATTCACGTGGAATTCATTTCTTAATCTCATTCGCCTCAGAATTGATAGTGTGCAGTCTGACAGAGATTGTGGCTAAAATTCAAAAGATCTGTCTCACACGGCGTGACGTACATTAACCCATAATATTGATATTATTATACAGTGTGCAGAGACCTTAAGCCTTTTTTAATAAGAGGTCTAATATCGCCAATTAGCAGCATCTCACAGGTGGATTATTGTCCAAGCCCACATGAACGCTTCTTTTTGTCCTTGTTTGCTTTAAAATTTTAAAGTAAGACATGAAAATATAGACAGACCACTCCACTGTTTACGACTGACAGCCAGAAATTAATCAGTCCCCCTGATGATGACTGCAAATTGCCCAAGATTATGTTGACACGTCTTCATTGCTGCATGTAAAGGAGGCGATGGCAGCAGATCTGCCATTTAGCCTGCCAGTAGCCCCGGGGGATTCTTCTTCTCTTGCATTCTTTTTAATGTCTGGCAATTAAAGGCCGTATAACTGCCGGAGAGGAGGAGAGATGAAGAGAGGAATAGAGGGAGGGGTGTAAAAGCGTGAGGTTCAAAGAGAAGACAGGCAGTGAGAGGCAGAGAAGGGAGAGGCAGGCGCGCACATACTGTAAATAGATCTAACTGCAAACAAAAAAAATACAAACTAGATGATCATATTAGGAAAATGGCTGAGGCTTAACTCTATTTTATGCCATCTCTGTAGCGCGGTCACTTTGCAGTCATTTGCATAGCTGAAATTCTGTTTCACTTTAACAAGCCTTCAATCACTGGCAAAATATTTCACCTCTTTCTAACAGAGCCTGAGGGGAATCTCTCATCTCCTCTAAAGAGTGATCTGTACATGTTCGTGTACGGGCCGTACACCGACGCTGTTCATCAGGCAAATCTATCCTGCCTAGTTTTCATTCTCAGAAGCAGTTGATGCTAATGCTTTCCATATCTATCAGTGTGACAGGCGCAGCACGTTGGTTTGTTTCACTCAACGGGAGAAATTAATCACACACATTTAGAATAACAAGAGAACATTTGAGCTCTGCATTAACTGCACTCATGCTGCTTTTGATGGCCATATTAAGACAATAGTTTCAGGCTTCTTATTGAGGCTATTTGTTAACAGGTCTAACATAGCAGACTTTGGGCACATGCATCTGCATCTGTGATCTTTTGCATTTACAGGATATGATATGAAATCAAAGAACTGAACTGGATGACTTCTGTCTTCTTAGAAAAGCATTTTTCCTGAACATACATGAAAATTTCCTGTTTCCTGGGCAATATTTCTCTACAGTACATAAAAATACCATCGCTGACATATGCCATGCAAACCCTTGTTTCTCCATCAAGGGCCAGTGTGTTTAAGTCCTCGCCATGAATGGCAGCTTCATGTGAAGTAAAGCTTAATACAGACACATTATAGACAGATTACATCTATTAGTTACTGCTGTGCTGCATGCAAATGGCATGCCCATGGGAGTGCAGAAAATCATTTTAAACTTCAATAAGTTACAAGCGGTGGCAAGTCTACCCATAATCTGCACTAAGCCCCAGGCAGCAATGAGGCTGAATGCAATTAGGGGGAAAGAAAATTCTACACAGTAAACAAAGAAAAAAAAAAGGTGGAAAAAAAATGATGAAAGAAAAATTAGCATGGTGGAGTATGACTGCCTCGTCTTTGATGAGGTTGGCTGTTGTTTCCTTTAATTGTCGGAGCACAGATCTATTGTTTTACGCACTGATCACAATGGCATTAATAAAATTCTGGCAAGGCAAGAATAACTTCCAGGCAACAAATTAAATTAATATGACTATATAATTAACATACCGGAGCACATATCTTTGTTACTCTGAATGATGTCTAACGTTTAAGGAGATCCAAGAGTGAAACCATCAGCACACTGGCCTTTGTGATCATCTTTTGCAGCGATGGAAGATTGTGACCCCGGCTCCATTTCCCACTGTTTGTTGACTGATTACAACTGATTAGGTTATCATTATCTGTTGGCATTCCAGTAAAAAGCAAATTATTGCAACGTCCTATATTTAATAATGTGAGTTTAAGTTCAGTAGGAGTTTACACATTTGCTTAACAAAAGAAAGCTCCTAAAAATCTGCTAAATCAGACGGGCAGCAGTGTCCACTGTAGAACCTTAGAACCTTTAATGTGATATTAACATTAAGATTTATACTGTATGCATAATAAGATTGACTTTTTTCAACGCCTGTTTACACCTCATACTGAGAGCTACCATGAACAGCCACCAAATGCAAAATTGAACACATTCGTTTTGTTTCATAAACATTTGTTTTCATACAGACCACACCTGATCATGAGCATACGTCATCTCTCAAGCCTGTGAAAATTAAAGAACTGTGCTAAATATGTCTGTAATTCCTAAATGGTTCATTCAATACTTTTGTTAAACCCTTCAACTAAAGCTAAAAACTCTACTCCTTTTGATTTTTGATTGATTTCAATTTGTTGTGTCTGTATAAAGAAGCAAAACTAAATCACCCAAATTTGCATAGATCTCATTGTATATTCAGTCCATGAGATAATATAATGTGGTAGACTGGTAACACCCGCATATTAACTCACCTCCACATTTGCTGTGGAGAATGTTTGGGAGTAGTTTTGTGTGTTTTACAATTGCTGTGAGCCAATGGCTGCAACCGGGTTGGGTTAATTGAAGGCAGGTACTCATGCTCCAGCCTATTTACTGTACAGTATATCCTACACAGCAAATGCTGCTGTCACATTTATGTCTGCTGTTCTGTGAATTGTTTAATTAAGATGCAGCTGAATATCAGTAACATTTTCTGCCTCTCTGTGCATGTCGGGGCCTACTGTATGTCGCAGGCTAAAGGCAGAGTTGTCTCGCTGAGGCTGGGGTGAGTGCTGACCTGCTACATGCAGGGCAGTGGGTCTGCGAGGACAACCTCCATTCCCCGTTGAAGTTGTCAGAGTGTGAAGTGTAACTAATTTGTGGCATAGCTGGTCCTGGCCTTGCACCGTGTATTTTATCCCTTTTGCAAGTGGGGCACTGGATTGTTTTGTTGGTCCATTTTTATGTGCTGAAAATTGTATCTGGGATTGTTTCCTATTGATCTCAGCGATTTGGCTAATAAATTATATTTTCGAATTTTACTGGTTGTCACCTTTGCCCACGGCTGAGAATGTTGTTCAGTCTTAGAGTCTCTGTGTTAACGAGATCATTTTGGGGCAAGTGACTCTTGTAAATATCAATTTAAAAGAACATATACTAATCAAAAAATAGATGAGCAAATTTTATGCACTGAAATACATTTTTTACTCATTGTTTTAGCTCTCAGAAAACTCCAAAATATTATATATTATAGCTTTCAGTTCTGGTTGATTGGTTTTCAGTCAGTGGAAGGATTAGTAACTTGTTTACTGAATACAAATGACCTCACTTGAAAGCCTCAGAACTGGTTCAATTAGCTGCATTCTCTAGCCAGTGGTATGCACAACACTGACCATGCCACGACTGACTGAAGCTGAGTGAAGCTGGGCTGTTGGTATGCTGGCATGTGTTTCTGAGCTGTTGCTGCAGCCTTGCGTGTCCATGAGAGCACCATCTCTGACCTGATTGTTCTTGGGGGAAATGTGACTGGACAGAGGAAACATCCTGTACTTGTGCTTTCCTGGTTCAGCAGCATATCCACACACTTCTTTCTTGGAGCCATTTCTAAACAACTGCAGATTCAGAGTGAACGCAGTGTAAGTACAAGTTGTTCAGCTGTATAACCACTTTTCATAGGTCTGCAAGAAGACCCAAAACGTCACCCTCAGATGAGAGGACATTGTTTAGGATGTTCAGAACAACCCAGGAATGACCAAGGGTCAACTGGAAACTGCTGAAATACCATGGCCAGCTTTACATCGCCATCAGCTGAGAGGGTGCCAACCAAGAAAGAAGCCCCTGCTCCATAATCAACACCTTCAAGCTTGACTGAAATTTGCTGTTTCCCACATGCTCAAGACAAATGGCTTCACCATTTGAAAAGCAGAGCAATTTGGCCACAATGACAAGAGGTATGATTGGAAGAGTAAAGGTGAGGCTTTGAAACCTAAGAACACAGAACACTGGTGGCAGCATCATGCTCTTGGACTGTTTTGCTGCCAGTGGGTGGAATAATGGAGGAGGACTAGTTCCAAATTCTTCAACTGCACCTAAAATCAACAGGTAGATGGCTGAAATTTAGACAGAGTTGGGTGTTCCAACAGGACAGTAATCCCAAGCAGACTAACATTAAGCCTTTGGAATGACCTTCCCAAAGCTCCGACCTCAACTGTGTTGAAAATTTGTGGACTATGCATAAACGCTGGATCTGTGCCAGGTAACCAAAGAGTTTAAATAAACTAGTAGTCAAATATCCATCCAGAATTATGCCAGAAGTGTGTTGATGGCAACCAAATGCATCTGGTGGAAGTACAATATGCTTAGACACATTTAACCAAAAATTATGTTGTATATTGTTGCAAATGTATGCATATGTGTGACCCTCTTTGAATGAGAGAAAATTCCAAAAAATAATAAGCTTTATTGTCATTGTACAAGAATACAAAGTAACTTGGGTGTTAACTTCCTTTAATCAGCAGCAGTACAAAATGAACATAAATAGCTAGAATATAGTAAAATAAATAAATAATAAATTCAATTCTTTTTTTAAAATCTGTATGTTGTACAGTCATTCCACAAAAAAGAACAAAGAAGTCATTAAAAGCCCAAAAGTAATATGATATTCATACTCATGAGAGTATATATTAATGTGTTGGTCTATAAATGTTTAATCACAAACTTTGGTTTATTTATTAGAGGATGGTTAAATTTAATAACATTTGCTACTCCTAAATAATTCATGATATAACATTACGTAGTTCTTTGTGTGTGTATCTTGTTTTCTTGTTGTTTATTTTTTTTAAGTTTTGGGGAATACAAAATGCTCAGCGTGAGTAATGCTCACGCGCTCCTCCAGTGTTTTTGTCCGAGCGTCCCACCCGTCGTCGCGCTATTGGACAATTCGAACGATACTGATGTTTGATTGGGTGACAAGGCTGTCTGTGATTGACGTTGACGAGGAAAACAGGAACTGTCCGGGGAAGAAGTGATGTGTTGGCATTTCGGAGAAATTTAGATCAAAGTGCAATAAAAACGGTGAACTCGGTCGTCTTGCGGGTTCACGTAAAGCAGCCGTGTGTTTCGTAACGTAATAAGGTCTTCTACGCGGCGCGTTCACACAGCGTAAGTGTCTTCGTCGGTGCAATGAATGAACTCTGCTTCTTTTACATCTCCACTTACCGTAGTTTTTAAGAGACTTTGCACAGACGTTCAGGCGCTTTCAAGAACCTTAAATGTGTGGTCAGGATTTGTTGGGCATTTTGCTAACGTTGAAAATAGAAGGAATTGCATGTCATGAATTTACCTTAACATTTGACTTTACTTTTGTTTATCTTTGTTACTCATTGTTTGCCTTCAGCACTGCCTCAATGGCATAACAAGATACTGGAAACATTCCTCAGAGATTTTGGTCTATAGTGACATGCTAGCATCACACGGTGGCTGCAGATTTGTCAGCTGCACATCTATGATGTGAATCTCCGGATCTCTTTATTGGTTTGAGATTTGGTGACTGGAGGCCATTTGAGTTCAGTGACCTCACTATAATTTTTAAGAAACCAGTTTGAGATTATTGCAGTTTTGTGACATGTTGATGCCAGTCAGTATGGATCTGTGATTTCATGTTATTTACACCACATTCTGAATGTGGCAGCAGAAATCAAGACTCATCTGACCAGGCAATTTATTATTATTATTTTTAATTCTTCTATTGTCCAGTTTTGGTGAGTCTCTGGAAATTGTAGCTTCGGTTTTCTGTTCTTAGCTGACAGGGATGGCACCTCATGTGGCCTTCTGCTGCTGTAGCCCATCAGCTTCAAGGGTCAACATGCACATTCAAAGATGCTTTTCTGCACACCAAGTGGTTATCTGAGTTATGGTTGCATTCATATCCACTCAAAGCAGGCTGGCCCATTCACCTCTGACCTCTGACATCAACAAAGCAGTTTCACCCGGAGAACTTGTGCTTACTGGATATTTTCAGAAATAAACCCCTAGGGATGTTTGTGTGGGAAACTCTCAGTAGATCATCAGTTTCTGAATCCCTGTCTAACTAGTCAAATGGTTAACGTGTTTTTTATATGAAATGTTGGCAAATAAAATATATTTGCAGTACATGAATTTGCACAATTAATCCAACATTTAACACCAGGTCAATGTTTACCTTCATCTGCCATGTTTTAGTGTGTGACATCATCAATTCCTCAAGCTTTTTAGTATAATTTTTTCTGACTCTCCAAATTTTAAATTTATTATTATTTTTTTTTACCATTTTGACTGTACATTTGAATAAAATTTCCCAGTTGGAAACAATTTCTCCAGATTTAATTCACCATATAATTATGCAATAAAACCTCGTCAAAACTCCAGCACATTGACATTTGTGATTCTCCCGCTCTTGTGAACTAGCTTTGCTTTTCTCCTGCAGATGCATCTATCCCTGACTGCTATATTTACAGAAAACATTCATATTTAAGCTGTAAAAGACAATGTGACAAAGAAGAGTTGGATGAATTGGTGTGAAGTGAGAGTTAAGGAGCACTACCAACACTTAACCTGTGCAAAGACCAGTTACTATTACAAACCTCACTGGGGACGACTGAGATTCAGGGACTATCAGCAGGTGAATGGGGCCGAACGCGCAGTCATTCTGAGCAGATATTACAAAGTTGAGATCTTTGCTTTTGGTTCAGTTCATTTGTACTTTTTTGTAGATACTTTCAGTATTTGCTTGTGCGCTGCATGTCTAACCCTGTGGATAATGGGGCTTCTAAGGGAGACAACTGTTACAAAAAGCCTTTGTTTAAAAAATAAAATAAAATCCAGATTTACTCGTTGGGCCTAGCTCAGGTCTGAGAAACTAAGATTCTGCTTAACACTGCTAATGACAGGAATGTATTATTTGCCTTGTCATCTCTGACTATAAGGTTGAAAAATGGACAGGGAAGTATTATAGTATCAACTCCAACAATGCACCTGTCACTTGCTGCAGCACACTGCTTTGCTATGTCTTCATCTTCTACTGATGCAGATGCAAAGTATACTGAAACACGTCTGTTCAAAGGTGTTCCTTTTGGCAATTTAGGTACATTTTTTTGTGACGTTAATGAATAATACCACACAGCGGTTGCTCTGAGAGCATCCATCTGTAAACATTTCATTTTCATTTGGACAGCTCCCTCTCTTCCTTGTGTCGTTCTTTGACTTCCTTCTATTTGCTGACTGTGGTTTCCAGACGCTGGAGAACAATAGCTGTGCATACAGCCTTGTTCTGTGCTGGCACTAAGAGTGTTTTGAAATGTAGCTGAAAACAGTATTTTTAGTGTAAGGTAAAATTCCGGTATCCCAAGGCAGCTGCAGTCTCCCGTGAGAGCGGATCAGTCAGCACAGGCAGCCAGCCACGCTTCTTGAACATGCTAATTCAGTCTCTCTCCTCTATTCCCCAGCTGCACCTCTAGATTCTCCACCACTCTTGTTCCTCTTGGATACACATAGATACTTTTTCCTATTCACCTAACCCCCCCCCCCCCCACCCCCACCCAGTGTGCACACCTGCATACAAATTTTTCTTTTTACCACACTTGAACAGTTTCTTTCTTTTTTTATTCTAATCATTTATTGTTAAACGAGCAGGATTTGGTCGATGGTATTATGTGTCTGATGTGGGTAGATGCAGATCTTTTCATCTTAAATCCTTTGCCCAGAGAACAGGGCCGGCATTTCTCTATCACCAGCAACCACACGTACGTGTCCCTGGACTCACTCTTACTTTTCCCACTATTTTAAACAAAGGCCTACAGTATTGATTGGTGCAGTGTGTTGTGAGGGGCGCCTGTCTGGAATTTAGAGCAGGAGAAACAAGCATCTTGGATTGATGCAAGAGACAAACATGCTTACGTTTAAGCTGTTGTTCTTGTTATATATATGATATATATAACAATATTATCTCCTCTAAATCCACACTGTAAACAGTGTTATTTAAATAATTCAAAGAGGACTTGAAATTGTTAAACTAGCTTCTGTAACACAACCACACTGGATTTAAGGCAAACCGTTACTCAGGCCGCCACTAGTCACCACTTGTTTGTGGGCCTTTCTGTCTTCACTTATGGCTTTACTACGTACCTTAATCTGCTTTACAGATTAAGCGAGTTCAATTCAAGTCGTGTAACATATCCAGCCATTTAAAGTAAAATTTCGTTGCTTCGGTGGTACGTTTTAAGTCATAATCCGTCTGCACTGTAAAATGCTATACCACCAGTTTTGCAGCATTTGGGTCATTGGAGAAATTGCAGCTCTATAGATGTTCATTTACATTCACGAGTGCATGTCTTGATTGCAAATGCTGACAATGATATACTTGCCTTCAGCAGAGAGCTCTTGACTTGGCTACATGTTGTTAAGGGGTTCTTTTTCCACCCAAGAAAGAAATCTCGTACTGTATCATCCACTTTGAGTGTTTTCCTGTGCACGATACCCATTTAATGTCGATGCCTTGATTTGCATGGTCGTAGTTACTTGTACCTCTGATAGATTTGTTGTTTTTAAATTTCACTTCCCATTGAAAGTTACAGCTACTAAATGTAAATTCAACACTTACAGTAAATTAGTTATGTATTAACATAAAACACCTGGCCATGAGACGACTTATTAGTTAGATTTTCCAAACCTGTGAAATGAAAAGGACCATGTTAAAAGTGGCTGATTTATAAATATTTGGTTAATGGAATATTTTTATTAAACTCCCTTCAATGACAACTATACTTCAGTCACATCTTGATTGCTTCATTTGTGGTGATGTACAGAACCAAATTATTTTGGTAGATGATAGATCCAGTAGAATTTCCTAGTGATGGCAATAATATTTCACCTTTTTGGTCACAATGTCACTTCCTTGATGGACGTGTCTTTACATTTTTACGGTGACAGTGCTTAACACTGTTAATCCTCCAACTGTAATTATATTGACCTCAGTGGCCAACTCTCTAGGCACCGTCAGATATGTTGCTGCTACCAGTGCCTTTGTTTTATTATATTTCCCGATCTTGAAGAAGGCCCGTGCATTGAAACGATACAAGAATAGAAGAGATAACCATATCAAATCAAAGTGCAACACTTTTTTTCTTATTCATAAATATTCATCCTTTGACCAGCACTTCTCTGCTACCCCTACAGCTATATTCCATAGCACACGTGTACTCCCTTGTACACTTGGAGCCTAAGGATGCTATTTATATTATTCATAGCTCTTTGTCTTTATATCTTACCTCTGAGCTGTCAAGGTAATCAAAGAGAACTCATGGTGTGAAGGGAAATGGTGTTAGGCTAAATGAGATGGGTAGGAAGTGCACACACTGCGAACGTAACACACATGGTAGGTGGTGAGAATTAATTTAATTACATGTAGCAGATGTATGTGAAAGATAAACCATCTGCCTGATCAAAACCGACTACTTTGTGCACTATATGTGATTGTGCATTAACTCGAATCCTTCCTGCAGATTTCATAAATTATCCCTAGCTACAGAAAAAGGAATGGAGCTACATATAGCTGCATTTAATTACACTAAACAATTGTAATATAGAGACTTAGCTTTGAAATTCTCTGTGTTTTTATTCTCATTTCCTGTCAGGTTGACGAAGGAGGATGGGGAAGAAAGATGCCAGTGCGACCAAATTACCAGTTGATCAATACAGAAAGCAGATTGGTGAGTCTCCTGCCCTGCTGCTCAGCAACAGTAAATCAATCAAATGTAATTAAATGAAATAACACAAGAGGTGTAATGGGGTGGGGGACATCTGAAAAATGGTTCCATAAAAATCAGAAGCTTTACAGTTTTGATTTGGCTGATCTCTTCAAGGTAATCTTCTCAGGCATGTGTTTGATTTGCTCAGCATTCATCAGGTTGCACAATGTGAGATAGAGAAGGCAGAGTAACAAAAGAAAAATTAGAGGAGACTGTGAACTGCCAGTTCAAAACGCAAGTTTATTGACCATACCAACACAACCTTTACTTACCACCTTGAGCACCTACCAGATTTACCTCCCTGCAACTTTGTCTGCTTCCTAAATGGAATGAAAATGGGAAAATCTAGTTAAAGGAATGCCATTTTGACACAGTGGAGGAAATCCGGTGCCCATAAGAGTAATGGATTCATCATTCATCTGAAAATCATCTGGAGTTGTACAAGAAGACGGCCTTGAATGGATTTTGTATTTTGTGGACCTGTTCTCAGACCTTTTGGTTATTTCCAGTTGATTTGACATGTGGAAATAACTAATGTGGTCTGAAAAATTAAGCCAACACAAGTGTGTTATACAGGCACTCTTTCTAATGACCACCAGGGGGCGATCCCTGTGACTGCAAAAAGACTAAAATGCTGCCAGTAAACCCGCCGCATTGGTCGCTTCACACACACTGCTGATAACATCATCACACAACCTCACCTTTTTAAAAATTGCAAGTTTTTTTTCTTTCTTAAAGTCTGTTTTTCAATTGTAGTAACATCCCCCTCTGTAATATCTGTAAATCTCTGAGCTTCTGTACTGAAATATCATTAAAACGGCAGCAAGAGCACTCATGTCTTCATCACGGCTCCAGCCGCAGCAACAGCACAACACACCAGATAAGAAAATTCATAAAGTTCACCACCTGCAGAAACAGCAGCAGACACGACGTCAGTTTGACGTCAACTCTGTTGCCCAACGCCGTTCACGAGGCGCCGTGTAAAACGATCATATAGACGTCTATTGGAAAACTGGTCGTGATTTCATAAACACTTTCCCAGTGAGTTTATGGGATTGGGATCAACAAGCTGTTAGCCACTGAGAGAGCCCTTTGTAGTCTGATCCACCTCTTGCTTTTCACGTTTGGTTGCCAAGATTGCGGCAGCAAAAAGCTCAGCCTGAGGCTTCATTATGGGACTTTAGTAACCAATGGGTGGCATCACAATGGCTACATCCATATTCATATTGTTTATGGTGAAAATGAATTCAGCAAACTCCTTTTCTCCATTTCACAGAATAAAATAAATTATCTTGGTGTTTACCATTGATATAGCAGTATAATCTCATTGTACGCTCTGTATAATGACAAATAAGGGTATTCTATTCTGCTCACCACATAGCTTATATTTTCAACAAAAGAGTATCACTATACTAACAGATAATTACCTTACTGTTAATTACTGTTAATTATTTTATGATGCATTTTTGGTAATTTGGATACTTGTGGTCTAACTCCATTTAAGCCGTAATCTTTATTCACTGGCTGATGTGGGCATTCCTACAGTGACACAGTAATTAAAGTTGCCTCATAGAAACAAGCTGACATCCCACATTTAATAAATTCCATATACTACAATGTTAGCGGGAAATCTTCGTTGGGAATTTTCACACTTATCCCAGACATTTGTCAGTGTTGGTCCTGTGGGAACAAGTGTCCTCTCTTTGCATAGTTTTGGATCTTTTTCTAGGTTGCTCCACACTAAAGAGAAACTTTGACCAAATTCACTGCCATTAGCAAACTGTGCAAGAAATTACCCTTAGTCATGAAAAGTGGCATCTCTAAGTGACAAACAGTGAATACCTTGCTTAAAAACCTCCCTCTGTCCTATCTTGCCAGAAGCTGTTTTGTCAAGGTTTATTGGCTGTCTAATCATGTAGTATTTACTTCCCCCTTCATTCCCCTTTCTTCACAAAGGGCCAACTAAAGCAATATGATTGGAATCAATCAAAAGCTCAGCCAACTTTACAATGCCAGCTGTGGTTGCTTAAAGATTAGTGTTTCTATCAAATCCTTTTGTTTTTTCTCTTTTGGGGCAAAACCAAAAGGTCGCCAGTGGCAAAGTTGGATAACTGTGGGCAGCTGAGTGACATAAATACTAAAGAGAAGCTCTGTTGGCATTCCAGCCTTAAAGGTTTTACTTCAAATCCCGCGAGTCACGCTTTGCTAAGGTGAAATGTGACATTGTAGTCTTGTAAGGCACAAAAGTCTTCACATCCTGAGAGAAGGAGATTTTATCAGCAATTGGACTTGTTACCTTTTAATAAAAGCTGGTTTTTGCCTTGATTAATGACTATTTATTACCATTAATGACTGATGATTTATATTTACAAGATGATGATTCAGTTATTTACAGCTAAAAAAACAACACGAGTTGAAGAGTGTGGCACATTCCAGAAAATGAAAGGTACTAAAGTAACATGACATACAGTATTAGATTTATGTACTGTACTGCTGGAAACTATAAAGCAGTAACTTCTGCTGTTTGACTGATGCAGTTTTTTTTAAACATCACACAAGCAGAAATCTGCACAAACATTCAAGGACTTGTCCATTTGATTCCTAGCCCGACATTATCTGGCTACTCAAATGTCGTCTTTTGTTTCCAGTTATTGGTTAAATACATTAAGTACACTTTGCTAGTACCACTTTGGACACCCTTTGCTTTCAAAGCTGCTTTAATTCTTTGTGGCATAAATACAACAAGGTGCTGGAAACATTCCTCAGAGATTTTGATCCATATCGACATGATTTGTCACAAAGTTGCTGTAGAGCTGCAGATCTGGGGTTTCCCCACGTCCCAAAGGTGCTCTATTGGATTGAGGCCATTTAAGTACAGCAAACTCACTGCCAAGACACCAGTTTGAGATGATTTGAGCTCATCAGAAGATGACGATACTCAGGTAGCCTGTGGTGTTTAAATGATGCTCAGTTGGTGCTAAGGGGCCTTGAGGGAGCGAGATAATATCCCCCACACAGTTACACCACCTCCACTTGCCTGAACTGTTAATACAGGGCAGGATGGATCCATGCTTTTGTGTTGTTTATGCCAAATTCTTACCTGGAGCAGAAATCAAGACTCTTCAGACCAGGCAACATTTTGCCAGTCTCCCGTTGAATAGTAGCCTCAATTTTCTGTTCTTAGCTGACGGGAGCGATACCCGACGTGGTCTTCTCCTGCTGTAGCCCCTATCCTTCAAGCTTTGACATGCTGGTTGCACAGAGATGCTCTTTTGCATAGCTCAGCCGTAAAGAGTGGTTATTTGAGTTACTGTTGTGGCAGAATCGCAGTAAATCAGCAGTTTCTGAAATACAAAACAGCTAACAACCACGGCACGCTCAAAGTCACTGAAATACCTTTTTTCCACATTTTCCTGCTGAGTTTAAACTCCAGCAGGTCGTCCTGTTATTACCACTTTCTCCTCACAAAGATTCAGAAGCCCTATAGGTTTTTAATAAATATGTATTATATTATATTATATTATATTATATGCAAAAACAATAATGCTATTGTTCTAAAGCCCTTCCTCCCAGCTGCCAGTACATTTCTGCCTCTGGTGAGTCACATCCTCCGATTTGTCCAGGTTTTGTATTGTCTGGTATCAGTTTTGTGTTAACAGGACTCGTGGTGCTCTTGTTGTTTGGTCGGATCATGTTTGCATTTTTTAAAGTTTTGTCACATTTGTAATTTCTTTAAATCTTGTTATCGTTAAAGAAAAAGGATGCCACGAGAAGTTCGATTGTGTTTTTCTTTTATTTATTTTTCCCCAGCCATGCGAAACATTTTTACACTACCAGCCTGTAAAGGAGGGGATTAATGTTGTATATGTTTTCATATTGGAACAGGAGAATAGAATTATTTAGCCGGAGGATATCCCTTAAATGTCTGCCATTATGCAAAACCTGGCAGGTTCAACAAACATCCTCTACCACCGGTGCAGAAAATCTTGTTCCCCACCCCCACCCCCACCCCTCCTTACCCATTTAGTGTTTTCTTTCTGAGCACATCTTATCACTTCAGAAATATGTAATACACTTTGGACCCATCTCTCCCGCCGCCTTCCTCCTACCCCTCAATTTCTACCATTTTCCTTCTGTTTGAAAAGGACGGCCATCAGGCAATTTCGGCAAACCACTGTTTAACAGCAAAGGTGAAAAACAGAGAGTGGGGGGAAAAGATGGAGAAAAATGAAGTCTTCAAATATAGCATGGGGCTTGGTCTTCTGAGAGCTAGAATAGGGCACACATGGTAATTTGAAATCCTAATAGTTGGCTTATTCATGGCACATCAGCAGTAGTCCAAGCTGGTTGTTGAGCTGTACCATCATCTCTGCTGGAGTGCTATTGTCATGGCAGATGGCCTTCAAATGGCTACTGTTGACACTCTCTTTTTAAATCACATTATTAAACCTGTTATAATTGAATACCCTCAGGATAGGTAAAACTGTAGCTTTCTTACATGCAAGTACAAGCGTTCGCTCACTATTCAAGTGACGATCCCCACTGCTTGTTGAAAACACACAGATAAAGGCACCTTTAGTTTTACATACATGAGCTTTACAAGTTACTTTTTTTTTTTACATGCAAATAAAAGATAACACTCGTGATATTGTACTTTTTGCAGGTGAAATACTTCATTCCTATCTGTTGGTAGGACAGCACAGTATATCAGCAGGGTGTACCGGTTATCTCTCGCCATTATATCGTGGATAATCTTCATATATTTTTCCATTTCCTTTCTCTTCTAGTAACAGAAAAAAGGCTCAGTGTTTGGCTTCAGTTCTCCGGTTCTACCATTTACTCTGGCAGATGTCAGTGATCCGCACCATGTGGTCACTGACTATTTGGCTGCAATGCCACATAGACACGGAAGCAAAGCAAAGCATGAAAACTGTCAAACACGCTGTCAGTGTGTTTCCCAAATTGTCCCAGGGCACTCCGAAAGTACTGGACAGGGCTGCCTGTCCAAATTACCCTGCCTGTGTTGGATGCAGTATGTAGGATGGTTCGACACAAACATGCACCCAAAGAAATCTTCAGGTGTTTTAGTTTTTTATTCTCTAGACGTACTCATGCACCAGCTTGTGGTTGTTTTAGCTTTGAGCCAGCTTTATGCTGTTGACAGTGATGGCATGTTATTGATAGCCTATGTTTTTACATAGCGATTGTTACCTTCACAAGAACTTGTATATTGGATCAGTTTAAATAATGAATTGGTTGTTACTTCAGAGCTATCCTTGTCTCAGGTCACATTCACACCTATTGTCAGTGTGGACTGTGGGATAAAATCAAAGAACCGGGAACCGTTTTCCAGTACTGCGCCTCATGCATGTCTGATTTTACTGAATCAGTACAGCTCTACAATATATAAAATATATTTGGGATGCATGACTCCAACTGAAGGCAGCTGAGCTATTACTAGGATCATAATATGCTTGCGTTTCTCAGGTCTTAATAATAAAATAATTAATTCACAAAAATGACTCCCATGTTTCTCATGCTATTCCAGCTTTAAATAACAAAGAAGCCATCCGTGATGGCAGGGGGGATGATATTCTTTTAAAGTAGACATTATGGCAGTGAAGGTCACTATGTAGGGGTTTGATGTCTATAAAGGCAATTTAATCCGATCAGAGATGTGATGTAAATGAACCATTGCTCTGTTGTTACAAATGTAGCTGTGCAGTTTCAAGCAGAATATTGGTTACTGGTTGCGTTGTGATAGTAGGAAACATGATCTCATCGCAAAGGGAAAGTGTCAGCAATCAAATTGCTATTCTAAGCAAAGAGGGGTATTATTAGCATCACATCATGGTTGAAGTGAAGGTTTCAAATGGCTCTCAAATGCTTTGGGAAAACTCAGTCAACCCTATTCGGAATGTTACCGGGGAGACTAAAAGAAAGAGAAACCACACGATCACAAGGCCATCAAGCTTTGTTTGGTAACAGATAGAAAACTAACTTTATAACAGAATACATCTTCTTAATAAAGAATACATTATTCCAGTATGCACTTACACTGTCAGAGGAAGGCTGTCTTATCTTCTCAGGGAAGGAGAACGAGGTTAAACACTTGGCTTTGCTTAAAAAATACCGACATGTTGGAGTGGAGAACTGGAGAAATTTATAGATGACTTCAACTCTGAGATTTACAGCAGCAACAGAACGGTGTGTGTAAGGAGATAATTAGAATAGAGAATGGCGCTGCAGTGTGTCAGTACACAGTGAGACTGGCTAAAATTGAGCACCTGCATTAGTTTTTCTACACCTTGGCCAATAAAAGTAGCAACCCACCATTCAGAGACATGTAGCACACTTTGAGCTGCATCCTTGTGTATTCATACTGTCAGTTCATGTTATTTGAATACCAAGGAGTGCTCAATATTATAAACTATTTGTGACAGTATTTTTGATAACATGCTCATCTTTGTATAAAGTTGTGGGGTCCAGCACTCGAGTCCATTAATGCAAACAGAGAGTAAACCAAATAGGTTATTCTGAAATTCATGTACATTCCACTCAAATTCAAATAATTTGAGTGAAATAATAATAATAATCTGTAACACAAAAGGTTTGAATTCCATTTGCATTTGTTTTTGTTTTTTTCAAAAATAGATGAAAAAAAGAAGCATTTAGCAGACTCAGACCGCTGGACTCCACTGTATATAACAGGAACTATTTTCTTTAGAACTAGTAAAGTTTCTTGTCATTCAAGCAAACTAATATTGTCTATCACTCTTGTATCTTCACTTTAATGGCCAATTTGTATGACACAAATCACATACCTCCCCTCTCTTTCCCTTGAGTGCACAATCACGTGTCTAATTTTAGCTAATACCCCCTACCTGTCTCATTATGCTAAGCAGAATAATGGCTCAAGATTAAAAAAAATATACTAATTTCACAGCCGTCTTCATCAGACACCATTTATAGGTAAATGCGATGACAAACAAGCAAGAAAAATCTGTGAACTTTCCATTAAGTGGTGTGGTGGTGGTGGTGGTGGTGGGGGGGGGGGGCAC
>VOQJ01033444.1:10282-21144 GCA_015052665.1 Apistogramma diplotaenia | reverse complement strand
TTAAAGCAGGTTTGAAGCAGGTTTGAAGTAGATTTAAAGCAGGTTTACAGCAGGTTTGAAGCAGGTTTGAAGCAGGTTTACAGCAGGTTTACAGCAGGTTTACAGCAGGTTTGAAGCAGGTTAAAGCAGGTTTAAAGCAGGTTTAAAGCAGGATTAAAGCAGGTTTAAAGCAGGTTTAAAGCAGGTTTACAGCAGGTTTAAAGCAGATTAAAGCAGATTTAAAGCAGGTTTGAAGCAGGTTTAAAGCAAGTTTGAAGCAGATTAAAGCAGGTTTACAGCAGGTTTGAAGCAGATTAAAGCAGGTTTACAGCAGGTTTGAAGCAGATTAAAGCAGATTAAAGCAGGTTTGAAGCAGGTTTACAGCAGGTTTGAAGCAGATTAAAGCAGGTTTGAAGCAGGTTTGCAGCAGGTTACAGCAGGTTTACAGCAGGTTTGAAGCAGGTTTAAAGCAGGTTAAAGCAGATTTAAAGCAGGTTTGAAGCAGGTTTACAGCAGGTTTGAAGCAGATTAAAACAGATTTAAAGCAGGTTTATAGCAGGTTTGAAGCAGATTTAAAGCAGGTTTAAAGCTCTTACACGCTGGCTTCCCTTTTAAAGCTACATCCATCATTTATATACAGTCGGTGTGTTTGAGGAACAGCTTCTTTGGGATCAACCAGCTTTTTTCTTCCAGCAGTTTCTCCTCACAACTATAAAACACTGTAGATGAAGCTGGAGTTGCAGATTTTTCAGTGGTTTTTGAACACATTTGTGATATGTTGTGTTCACTTATTTTTCCTCTGAGAAAAGCACAGGTCAGGTTTTTACACTTAAGTTTATTGACAAAAGAAAATAACAGAAACTCCTCAAAGAAAGTAATTCAGTGATGCAGCATCATCTTTACTCCACTGCTGTCTCATCCTCGCACTACAATAACCACAACACTGAAAACGAAATGACCCAACATTGCAGCTGTTTTTCCTCGTTAGAGGAAGCCTCTCACACAGAGCGTGGAGGAACTACTACACACTGTTTAATTATTCAAAAGAAACACAGGTGGAGAGGAATCTTCCTTCCAAGCAGAACAGCTGTTCTTCTGTTCTATGAATCGACTAAAGAGACACTGATGCTGATCTGCAGCCTCACAGCACGGCTCTGCACAGGCTCAAATAAGGAAACGCCTGATTAAAAACTGAAAAACTAGAATAAAAAGGTCAGTTATGAGTGACCAATCAGCTCCGACCTTCAGTCCATGTTTGATACTCAGTATCATGTGACATCCTGGATCAGTGATGTCATCACCTTTAACCTCACTTGTTTCCTGCTTTTTCAGATTTCTCAGCGTTACTTTTCTTTCTTTTGTCATTGCTTCTCTCCTCCTGTGCTTTCTTTCCCTTTCTCTCAGACTTCTCCTCTTTCCCTCCTTTCTTCAGCCTCTTCTCCTCTCCCTTCTCTTCTTCCTCTTTCTCATCCAACCTTTTGGCCTTTTCCTTTCGCAGCTTTTCCAGAGCCTTCTCCATCTCTTCTCTCTCCAGCTTGTCCTCCTCTTCCTTCAGCCTTGTGGCCACTCTCTCCTTCACCTTGGCTAACATTTCCTTCCTCCCCAGCTCCAGCTCCTTCTCCTCCTCCTCTTTGGCCAGAAGCTGCCGGACTTCAGCCAGAGCGAGCTTGGCGAGTTTCTTGGCCTCGAGGCGTTCGTGGATGATGGCCACCTGCTGTTTCAGAGCCTCTCGAAGCTTCAAGCCCACGTTCTTTGAAGAGGTTTCTGGAGCAGATGATGATAATCACCACTCGTGAAAAACTATGGGAACTGTAATGGAAAGGCCATGCTCAGACTCCGTTATCAGACATCACCACACAGCAGGCCTGCACGGGCACATCCTGGAGGAATTAGGAAAACGTACGTACAGCAAGCCAACTGTCATGCTACACTCCTCACTGTCTCCTCACAGAATGAGCAGTTTATGTAAAAACCTGAGCACTACAGTGTTCACCTTTATTACAAGCTTTAATTGTCAAGCACAGGCACAAAATTAGGCCAAACGTCCATGAACGTGCACCACCTCAGTACTGCACAATCAGCAGTTTAGTCATGAGTGCACAGCATTTCAGTGTGTTAATCAAATAAACACATGCTCTGATAGACCACAAAGGGCTGAGGAGTTCAAACCCCTCAGTCGCCCCCACACTGCAGCACAGCACAGCTTCATGCATGTGGCTGCACGGCGATACCTTTCTTTGCTCCTTTCCTGGCCTCACTTCCAGGTTTTTCATCTGATGTTACACACAAACAAGATCAGAGTCACTGCAATGCTTTTAATTCACATACTGCACCACTTCGTTTAGAGCAGCTCGCACAGTCGCACTTTAAGTATTTCAATGGATCCGTTTACAAGAAAGCTGCTCTACTTGAAGCTGCTGCAAAGCAACAGCTCCACTGGCCCTGGAATTCTAGCAGATATCAAAAACAGATTAAACTTTACTGTAATCAGGTTAAAAGCAGACTTTCATTTCTTAAATAAATAAATATGCAAACAAACACAACTGAAGTTTCCGTCACCGTGTGTTGTGAATAAACTACGTGGCTAAGAGCTTATTTCTTTTACGTTTATTTGCTAGGTGACCAAGTCCAACAATGTTAGATCCACTTCAAAGAAGGTTCCACTAACAGCAGCTAACAGCAGCTAACGCCGACAAAAACAGCAGCAGAGTTCAGGATGTCCTCAACAACTCACCTCAGCATTGCTGTGAACGGACAGAAGCGGTACAGCCTCCCTCAAAGACAGACAGCCGAGGTACAACAGCAGACTGAACCCACACTCACTACAGACATGTGCTTTTGAAGTAACTCCAGAGCAAAAATTACAGCAAAACATTTGACACATATCGCTTTTTTATTCCTGATTTATTTAAGTGCTGATAATAAAAAAAAGTGCTGATGTAATTCAAATATGTTAAAATATAATTGACTTTTGTGTCTCAAAAATGTTTTTCTACACAAACCGAAGCAGAAGCATGTCAGCTGGAAACAGCCGTTAAGTCAGAATTTAATGTTTTGGATCTCTTGGCTGAGTACAACGTGTTTGTGCTACAGTGGCCATCACAGCTAGGATTATGCATTTGAATTGGAAGGATAAGACAACAGAATTCAGGTGACTACAATTTTTCTACTGACATCTAGTGGTGAGATTTTACACACGGTCCCTTTAAGGCTGTGCAATCGTTCCAAAAACTGCAGATTAGCAGCCATTTGATCCTAGCTCCAAAAGCAAAGAAACATTAAATTACCATGACAGCAGGAAAAAGGTATATTCTGAGTGACAAACCAAAGAATGTGATGGTGACTCAAGTGCACTGCTTTAATACCGCTCTGAACAAAGATATAAAATAAAGCCACTAAACAACATCAACAAAAAACTGGCAACAGACGGACGTAAACCTGACAATAACTCCATGTAAGAACAACAGAACAAACACAGATGGGCCTTCACACATTAGACTTTAGCAAGCATGTAAACTACACTTAGCGAGCTAGCTGCAACTTTATGGTGACCACCAGAAGGACACTGATTCTTGAGGGGATCGTTTGGATTTGTGGTTAGAACATGATCCTGGACTAGATCCCCTTTCTGGCGAATGTTTGGATTAGCCATCACGTCTTGAAAGTGAGCTCACGTAGGAAAACGCCATCTTCAGTGGATATGATCGTCTAATTTATCCAGACCTCAGGATAGTTCTGGTAATCCAACTTTTGAAATTCCTTTTGCTAATGCTACAAACTGAATAAGCTAAGTTACAGCTAGCCAACTAATTGTACCCTGCTTGCTAACATTATTGCTAGCAAAATCACGTCTGAGTGAAGGCAGCCAAATTACCCAACCAGCTAAGATGCTCATGTCAAACAGTATTGACTTTAGCTCAATGCAAATCATGTAAAACCAACACTGGCATCCTACTGCAATACACAACACAGTTAAACATTAATAAACTGGAGTCTGACGAGAGGAATTCAGTGTATTCAGAGACAGAAACCAAAGCAGGAGTGAAAACACTCCATTCTCTTTAGATGAAAACACACAAACATGGAGGACAACTGAAGACCAAAAGGAAGTGGTCGTTCCACACCACGCAGGTGCAAACGAGTCACAAAAGGACCAGCTTAAGTACATGTATTAGGTTTTGAAATTATTTGAATGATTATCCAGGTACTATGTGAATAAGTCTGTGCAGAAGTATAAATTAAAATATAAAAATAAAATGTATAGTCGGGATTTTCTGCATACTCATAGAAAAACAAGCACTAGAAAGGCATCGCTGCTAGAAACTACCTGCTGTCAAATATTTTCAGTGATATTTGAACTCCGATCTCATTGTACATCTGTATAATGACAATAAAAAGCATTGTATTCTAAATGCTCTGACATCTGTAAACCACCGAGCGTCAGACAAGGAAAACTTAATATGTTCTGCTCGTCTGATTGCAGGAGGGATGGAAGCAGACTGGATACGTTAACTCTATATGGCAGAGAGCTAGGCCGTCTGCTTTATAATAAACATCAGTGTAAAATGCTTTATACACTATCATAACTCAGTGAGCAGATAAAATGAACGTTCAAAGATACAAACGATGAAAGTTTACAAGGAGTTAGAGCAGTGTCACATGCCGTCACCCTCTTACAACAATGCTCTCAGTAATGATTTATAAATGTGCTGTTTTTGCCTAAATCATCATATTTTCAGTATTTAGTTGAGTTTTTTGTGTTTTCTGGAAGAAATGACATGACTTTGGGAGGGTGACGATGTGCATTAACTCCATCACTGAATGAAGAAGCGCTCAGGTAGTATTTATTATTTATGACCACACATATAAGTCACTCGGCCTCCCTGGTATATTGCTGTCTGCAAATACACTTTGGAATTTATTAGATTTTTTTTCCCATCAGAGACAACGTGATCATTAAACTGGGCAATCCTCGTGCTTTTAATTTGAAAGTTCAGTCAGTGCTGATGAGTTAGCCCTTCCGGTCTGCTCTCTAAAGGGACGCCAGCAGCTGTGAAACCCACTCCCTGTTCAACAGATGAACTACAGCGCCTCCCAGTGGTGACATTACACTTTGGAAAGGTTCTGTGAGCTGCAGGGTTCCTCCAGCCAGAACCTGCAGCTGGCTGAGAACTGATTCATGTGTTGCTACACAGAGAAACACAGCTGGCACCACTTACTGTTACAAGGTGTGTTTAGTGTGATTTATTCTCGTATTTAAGGAGATGTGGGACGCCCTCCTTTCACAGGAACAGGCACCAGCTTTTTAAATGTCCTTTGAGGACATGTGGGGCCACACTGAGATGCCTGACTTCTTCCGGCTGCGGGCGGTACTTTGCCCTCGCACGCAGCAGACTCGGTGCTAAAACCTGCTCTGCAGCCATGTTTCTGCAGCATTGCGGATGTCAGCTGCTCTCGCTCACCGAAGCTGCAGCCGATCCCACCCAGAGCAGGAAGAGCCTGTTTCTGAATCAGCGTCATCACAGCCGACATTTCTACACACCCTCTGTCACACACACACGACACAATACACCTGCTGAGGGTCACAGGCGCCTCAGGTGCCATTAGTAGACTCAGGCGCAAGTAAAACATGCCTCTTTCCTGCATTGCTGAACACATCACACCCTTCTAACACCCTTTGACCTACAGCATGGACTCACTTCAATATGCACGTGTACACTGTGTGTAGAGAGTTGGTGTTAACACTTGTATTTATTATAGTATAAAGAAAATGAGTGTAGGTCGATACAGTGAAAGACTGCTGAGAGACAATAAGTGTGAGTGGTGTGGAGAAGCAGCTACAGGGCAGGAGCCACAGACCTGACGTATTAGAGATCAAAATGTTATTAACATGCACTCTGCATCTGGATACATCACCTAATTAATGACACTGGCCTTCGTTTCATGCATGTAAGTGATTGTTTTTCCATATGCGTGACATCACATGTCTGCAGAGAAGCTGCGAAGCTTCACGTGAGGTAACGTCTGCACCTGCACACAGGTGCAACTTAAATGGTTCGGAGTGAATTATTTTTTCACTCCCCACAACTGCCTCTTGTGCTGGAACACCCCCTCAACTTGGAAAGTTAAGCATCTGCTAACAGTGTGAGG
Organism: Apistogramma diplotaenia; assembly: GCA_015052665.1. NCBI lineage: Eukaryota > Metazoa > Chordata > Actinopteri > Cichliformes > Cichlidae > Apistogramma > Apistogramma diplotaenia. Next base: position 15,015 of record VOQJ01033444.1, on the reverse strand, counting down.
CGCATCCAGCAGGGGCACCAACAGTCACCTGAGCACGAAATCGTGCTCCTGCAGACGAACCGGCAGCATCCACAGCCGAGTGACTTCATTTAGTTTGCTTCAGCCGAACCCATGAAAGCTTCATCCCGCTGAAGTACGTCAGAGTAGATTTGGTCCACAGCTGTAGCAGCACTCTGCAGCTCCTCCGTGTGCTCTTTTGAATCCAGATGCAGATCGTGTGTTTTAGGCTGTCAGCAGAGATGTGGAAGCAGCTGCGTGTCGTTGTTGTAGCCTCGTGTCGCTGCTGCTGCCAGCAGTTTTGTGTAGTAATGCGACAAACAAAAAGATGTAACAGGGAACTTATGAAAGCGGTCCTGAGTGTCCCCCCCCCCCCCACCCCACCCCCCCACGTTGCTTTGGCTTCTGGATGTTCAGGCCCTCCGATCAGAAACAAGTACATTGATCATCAGCCAACCTGAGGCTATTGGTTATGGAGGCCGACTATCACGATCTTCTGCCCCTTATTTCCATCATCTTTTGCTCGTCGTCTTCCTCTGACCGCTTCATCGTCCTCATCTTCCTCATCGTCTTCCGCCACATCCTTGCCTCCCCCTGCGGCAGTGTGCTCCCCCTCCTCTTCCTCCAGCGGCTCCAGTGGATTTATCAGTCCATACAGGAAAGTGAAGAACCCGTTTAACCAATCAGAGCCGCCCTCCTCCACTTCTTCTAACCAATCCAGAACCTGGGATTCCCCCTGACCATCGCCCTCACTGGTCAGGCCTATGCAAACAAAGGGGGTGTGGGGGGGTGGAAGCATGGGTGGGTGGAGGGGAGTCAGGAGCAAAGGAGGAAAGGGAAGAGGTGAAAAAAACTAGAAAAAAGGCAAAAATAAAAAAACGTGGAATCAAATTAAGAAAAAAGATGTGCTGAAGAAGGTGAAGGAAAGAGGAGGGAAGAGGAGAAGGTAAGAGAAGTTTAAGTGAAGGTTAGGCAGCGAGGGAACAACTGTAGGCTGTGTGCACATGATTAAAACATCACTCTGCTCCACTTTGAGACACAACCTGCTTTATTACAACTGTGTTTAAAAAGTCATGAACTGGCCGCTGCTCGTCATGTGCAGACCACCCTGGAGTCAGAGTCACACAGAAGAGAGGAGGAAACGCTAAAGCTGGGCTTCACTGGGCTGAACTCAGATTTAAACGTTTTCCTAGAGACGCGTCTGTTACATGAAATATAATATAAAAGGTCATTAAAGCAAAGGCTGACAGAAGAGCGAGGCCCCCCGACTCCCCGTGAGCCCACCGACTGCTCAGACGTTCACACCTCTGAGCTGCTGCACTTGGAGCGAAGCATCATGTTAATCCCAGGCATGAACGATGCCAGCAAATAATACGTGTTCAGCCATTAAAGTCTGTAGTAACACAGATAAGAGCCTTATAGTGATGCCTTCAGGGGCTGTTGGTCAGAGACATTCACACAGTGACCTGCTGGAGGTCATCTTGTAGCTCTGCAGTGCTCCTCCTGCTCCTGCTGGCACAGAGGAGCAGATGTGGGTCCTGCTGACAGGTGAAGGACCTTCTGTCCAGCTCTGCTACAGTAACTGTCTCCTGGAAGCTCCTCCGTGCTCTGACACTGTGCTGGAGACACAGCAAACCTTCTGCCAGTGACAGGTGCTGATGCTGGAGGAGCTGGACTACCTGTGCAGGGTCCAGGTATCAGCTCATGCTACCAGCAGTGGCTCTGACCCGAGCCAAATGTTGCTCATGTTTCTGAGCTGGAAGAGCCGATTCTCTCTAAAGCTGTGCGACGCGCAGAAATAAAACCTCATAAAACTCCAAACTGTCTCAAACATGTTCCCACCACAGCAGATCTGGGTCGTGAACTGGTCCCGTTCATGTTCGTGGAACTTTCTTTTCCATGTAACCGTCCCTCACCATCGGGGAATCGATGTTCCCACCGATGGTGTTTGGAGCCAGTCGTAAACCACTTTTAGAAGGCTCCAAACGACATAACTTATAATTAAGTGCACAAACAAGAGCCCATCTCAGATTGGTCGTAACTGGGGGTGAAGGTTGTGGTGGAAGGGCAGCAGAGATGCTCTACATCTTATATACCTACAACACTAATATGGGTTATAATGATGCAACCAAGACAGAACACATGAAACTTGGGCTGGTGCACGTCGGAGTAGGACCGAACACTTTACAGCCGCAGCTGCCTTGCAGTTTAATCACTGTATGCTCTGCACCTTACACTACCTTCAGCAGCCTGGGGTGACTGTTTGGTGCTACAGCATATAAATCAGCTGAGCTGTATTACAGAAGCCAAAGCAACAGGAGGATCCAGCTAGCTCACCCCCCCCCGCCGAGTTCAGACGCACAACTCCAACAAGCAAAGAGCGAGTGTGAGCCAGCAGGAGTCAGCTGGGCTGCTGCACTGCCACAGGCGCCCACAGGGGTTCTTTCACAGGAACCTGTTCCATACAGAACAGCATCACTCTCCTAGCTAACCCTGATGAACCCTGTTTGACAACCCTGATTGGCTGAGCAGCTGCCTTTTAATGCTGAGCTAAGCTTTAGACAGTTTAGACTCAACTTCAATATTTTTATTTGTTCATGTAGCAGCTTTTCTGTCTATTAGAAGCCATGCAAAAGGAACCCAAACCAGTTTGGTGCAGTTCACACGTACTAAATACAGCAGCAGCTTTTCTGTTTGTGACATCAGCTGTGAGTCAGTTGAATGAACTTGCCTAGCAGAACTTTAGCATCCTCAACATCAAAGTCTCCATCGCCGTCTGTGTCGTAGGCCACCAGTTTACCTGCAGCGGTAAGAAACACGCGCGTGTCCTTCAGTAAATCACAGAGACATTTACATAGATTCACATGCATCAGTCAGCACACACAGACTGCAGGAAAGGTTCACATTTACTTTTTAACTCCATCTTAGTACATGCTTCTACTCTCACACATGTACATTAACTGTAATCATCACACTAGATATTAAGAAACACAAGTATACTTTATTTAAAAATGTATCGAAATTAAACTTGCTAAAAGTCAAATGGTTACATTGGCATGAAAAAATATGAACCTCTCCTTTAAAGAAACAATTCCTGGGAGGCTGCTTAGCAACAAGGTGTTCTAAGATTATCAGCTGGTTCACACAAACAGCCCAGTGGGGAGCTGGTTAGAGCAGTCATCAGGCCAAATAAGTTAAAATCAGTGCAGCAGTCTTCTCATCTTTCTTACGTCACACAGGCCAGCAGCTGACCACTCGGCAACCACCGGTTGCTACAGAGAGACGTGCACTCCCAGCAGGCTGTGGCTGCTGGATGGAACTGGTCACAAAGACGATGCTGCACCAAATAACTGTGTGTGTGTGAGATATGTCGTTTCATCTGTGAGGCAGAAGTTTGACTCTAAAGCTGAACGTTTACGTCGACTCTTCCGTGTGAACCACAGCAATTTGACCCCAGCGTTCACAGGAGTGAACTTGCTGCAGCGCTTTGTGAACAGTTTCATCCACCAACAGCTGGTTGGAGACGAAGCATCTTCCCTGGCGACCAGGAGCTGCCGGGCCTTAGTGGCCCGTTGTGGACACTGGAGCTGCTCTTAACCGTCTCTTTCTGAATGCTGAGTAATATTCGACTAATATTAACTTGTGAGCCAAGCAACTGAAATTAGAAGCTAACAGTGAATAAAAACTGCTGAAGTGAAGTTTGTTTCTTAAACATTTTGGACTCGGAGCTCTGAGAAGAGTGTGTGTGACAACAACAATCAGACGGCATGAGAGGAACATGATCTATGATGTTTTTACCTTGCAAGGCCTCAGACAGGTTAATTTGTAAGCCCTTAGCCTTGTCTGCATGCAAAACAAAAACATATATAATGGAACAAAGGCAGGATTAAAAGATCAAACAGAACATAAATATATTTCATACATTAACAGCAGATACATACACAAACAAGAATGTACCATGTGTCATTGGGGTGCAGATTAGACAGGCTGACGGCATGAGACAGTAAAGGCAAGCAAAAGAGCTGTTAAAGGGCAGTTTGAGGACAGACTTGGGTCCACATGCAGCAGAGCAAAGCTGCACTGGCTGCATGGGTCTGCAGCTGGTCTTCAGGTCAGTTGGTGCTCTATTGGATGCAACCATTGTGATGGTATCACAAACTATTATAAGCCAAGTGCTACAATCTTCAGCCGCTTTATGGCAGCTGATTTGCACATTGTTGACCTGAGTATTTGAAGTATTTGGTTTAAGGTGCTGAGAATGGAACAAAAGCACAGCAGTGAGGAGGACAGGTTAGTAACGGCTGCAGCTCTGACAGATACAGTTAGACTGGTTCTTCTTCTGGCTGCAGGTTTACTTTGGGGCCAGACGGAGGGCGTTGCCTGTGGGCAGACTGGTTATTGCCACACCTTTACAGGAAGTTGTATGAGGTGGAATGACGATATTCAGATTCTCTTCAAGCCAAAATGTGTGTGTGTGTGTGTGTGTGTGTTGCGACATGTACCCACCAAGAACTCCCTGATAGTCGACCAAGTCAAAGTAGACGGCAGCTACGGAGGTCCAGACCCCCAGCAGGGCCAACACGATGAACCAGACGAAGAAGCTGCTGCCGCTGGACTCGGAGTCGGCCTTCTTCCCGTTCTTGCTGGCTGATGGGGTTTTAGGAGCATCTGTAAAGACATGACGTCAGGTTCAGCTGGGAACTCATCTTTCTCTCAGAGAAAGATGAGTTCCCAGC
>VOQJ01033444.1:0-10262 GCA_015052665.1 Apistogramma diplotaenia | reverse complement strand
GTTCAGCTGGGAACTCATCTTTCTCTCAGAGTTTTCCTTTCCACACTCAGTAATATGTAAAGTCGGGGATAACGGCACAAAAATGCAGAAGCCCATCTGAAACAAACATTTCCTGACAGGAACATGCACTTCTGCAGCGAGCTCAGGACTCTGATCCTGCCTCGGCTTTGACCTCAATCGAACAACCCGAGTTCAGACTGCAACCACTGATCTGTGAGAACACTACAGCACTGCTGCTCGCAGGGGGCTGCTGGTTCCCTAAGAAATGACAGGTGTTCCAAGCTTCAAGGGCAGCCGTGTTGTTTGTATCCATCTCCTTTTATTCTTGGATTCTATTAGAGCAGCTTTGCATGATTCACAGTTCATAATCATGCTCAACATAAAGACACAGAGACTGTGGGAGGAAGCCCAGGAGGAGAGCCCACACAGGAGGGACAAATAAGATCATATTTATATGAAGAGCCCACAGAGAAAACCGAGTGTGTGGAGCAGTCTGAAGCCTGAGCTTTGGGCTCACATCCATACTGACCACATGTTTAATCGCAGCAAACATGCCCCCTTGGGACCTGCGGACCGTCCGCATTAAACAGCATCGGTACCAGGACCCACAGTGGGCTGCCCACCTGGGCCTTGTACTGCAGAGCTCAGACATGTCCCACATTTCCCACCAGTACCAGGACCCACAGTGGGCTGCCCGTGTCCCATGTTCAATTATTGCCATCCACTGGCATGGCGTGTGGACCAGGATGCTGGTCAAAAATGTTCCCCACAGAATTCCCTCTACAGGACCCAATAGGGCAAAACTGCTGTGTCCCACATGGGTAAACTACAGGGGGTTCTGTGGGCAAGCCAACGGTTTCTCCCATTTTGGGAAAAAGCTGCCTGAAATGAAATGTCATTTGTATTCTCTGCCATGATCCTGTGGAAGCCGAGGGGGTGAGAGGAGGAAGACGAGAATAACATATCCAAGAAGCTATTCTTGGAGCGACAAAGAGCTGCTCGGTGGGAGAAAATGGTGACGGAGAGAATGAACAGGTGCATGGTGCGAGGTCAAATCTCAAACAGTTAGTCTGCACACTGATCAAAGCAGCTGAAAAACACAGGAGGCCCTGAAAGCATCAGCTCGTTTGGGGAAGTCTCTGCTTTCACAGCCTGTCGTCTTCGTTTCTGTGGTTCTTCAGAGACGTGTGTGATCTTTGTTTCTTGCATTCACGTGGACAGTGATGTAGGTCAAAAATGCTCCGACCAGCGGGAAGCATATATGATGCGTAGCAGGTAGTATTCCACGTTAAACCTGCAAAGGCGTGACTCTGTTTCCACGCAGAAAAGCAGCTCTCCACAGTGACCTCTGCACTCTCCGTCCTCGTTTCCTCTCGACAGCCGTTGAATAAACACATTCCTCACCTTGGCTTTCTTCAGCTGCGATGGGAGAGCTGGTAGATTCCACCAGGGTCACTGGATCACCCATAACTGCCGCACAGTGGCCCGGCTGCTCGACTAATCAAATAAGAGATTAACTGGCAGAAGGAAAGTGTGCAGTCCCGGCTCGGGGAAAAACTGGTTCAACCTCTCGCTCTGCCACCTCCTCTGGGCTCCTCTGGCCCCTCCCTCTTTCTCTATTCACCGGCTTTCTTTCTCTTGCTTATCCACCAGTCATCGTGCACGGTGTCATTCTTTTCTCTGAGCCCGATATGGCGCCTGGAGGTCATACAGAACTATTAATAGTGTTGTTAAACCAGCTGGCCCCAACTACAGAGAGAGTGAGGAACCGAGCCATTAGCATCAGTCCCCAGCTGGTCTGCAGGGCCACGTTTAAAGGTATGGATTCAGATCAAACAGCTCAACATCACCGTCATTAACCGACTCCATCGAGGAGATCGCAAATGGTGTAAATCTGGTATGTGGTTGAAGTGTGAGGGATCAGGAGAGGTGTGTGAAAAGTTCAAGTTCAATTCAGTTTTATTTATACAGCAACAAGTCACAACAAAGTCACCTCAAAGCACTTTGATTGTAAGGTAAAGACCTACAATAATTACAGAGAAAACCCAACAGTCACAACGACCCCCTGTGAGCAGCACTTGGCGACAGTGGGAAGGAAAAACTCCCTTTTAACAGGAAGAAACCTGCAGCAGAACCAGGCTCATGGAGGGGGGGGTCATCTGCTGAGGGGGGAGAGACAGGACAGAAGACCCGCTGTGGAAGACAGACAGATTAATAATAAGTAGTAATTAAATGCAGAGTGGGGTATAAACAGAGTGCATCATGGGAACCCCTCAGCACCTGCAGCAGGTCTTTTGCAGCATAACTAAGGAGGGTTCAGCTGGCTCAAAAAGGAAGGTTTGAGGGTTTTCCATCATGCATGGACATCGTCACATCCCCCAGGGTTCTGTAACCCTCAGAATCTCACAGGGACACTAATTCAGTGGCAGATATTCATGTGATAAACCTGTGCCTAATAACAGCACCGGTTACACAGAAGGGAAACGTCCTTCCTGGCCACCATGTTCAGATCTGGTGGGGGACACCACCACCATAACGAAGCAGCCTGCTGCACAGGTGAGTCAGCAGTCGGATCACTGCTCCCCGGGGCCCTAACGTCACTCGGGAGCTGTGCTCCACAGATGAAACTTACAGGCTTTAACAAATGAAGTCCCACTATGTGATGTTACGAAGGAAATGGTTTTCTCCTGACCTTCATAATCAGGCTTTTGTAGCTTACAGAGGAACTTAATGGACTTACCAGCAATCGCACACAGAAGTCATAATTTGAGTGGTTGGGATAGAGAAACTTCAGAGAGCTTTTGGCAGATCACAACATTTGAGTGCCTGAGTTTGCTGCTGGGACACTTCATGCTCAGCTGCTCTAATGATCATTCACCTGCTTTGTTCTGTAGTGGTGCAACTATACAACACTAGTGCTACAAGCAGCTGTGTGGCAACACTGTTAACACAGAAAGACATTCCTGTTTAATTAGCAACACTAAACAGGAAAGAATGACGGTTGGAGACTTTTTGCATTTTTACCTACCCAACAAATTAGAAGCTGACACCGGGTATGAAAGGCATGAATTACTGCTGGTTTTTTGGCTTCTTGGCAGTTCAGTCACACTGTTGGGAAGCCTGAAAATCTTCTCTGCCGATGCCAAACAACTGCGTTTGGTATCGTTACACAAATCTGGATTTGATTCATCCTTCATAGATTGGATCAAAACACTCTGCAGCTCTCCAAACGCGCGTGCCGGGAGAAACAATGGCACTTCCCAAGGCTTCCCAAATGCCATTTGACAGAGAAGATCTGGTACATTTTTCATGGGCCACATGCTAAACTCTGCCTTGTCCTTACAAGCATGGCTCCAAGGGGAGATTAACAGGCTCTCCAAGGTACAAGGTTTACTGCTTTGTTACAGTAAAGAAATGATCGAGAAAACACAAAAGTCCTTGCTCCACTCTGCACGCCCAAGTATCCTTGGGCAAGGCACTGAAGCCCAGCTTGTTCCCTGTGCGTTCATCGGAGTATGTGTAAATGAGATATGTTGTACCGAATGCTGGAGTCGAAAAGAGCTACACAAGAACTAATCCACTCGCCATTCATTGCTTTCTCTGAAATATTACATTTTTTAACCGCATTTAGAATATTTACCAACAGTGCTGCCGAGGTGGAGCCCCTCTCCTCTCAGTGTATGTGATGAAACCGTTCTCCACACTACAAATATCCATCTACGTTGTGACTAAATCAGACGAAGGGTAAATGACTCTAGATAAAGGATTACTTCAGTAAGTGTTTTCCCCTAAAAAGGGTTAACTGATACACTCAGGCACGCCTCCACGTTGCTGCACCATCGCTCAGCAGACTCATAGAAAGCATGCAGTAACATACCACTCTGTTGTTCTGTGAACTCCATTTTCATAGCACCACAGCTGCTAGCTCACACACACACGCAGGCAGGCAGACGTGCACATGTGCAATGGCCTCCGAGCTAAGGGGAAGCTCTCTGCCGAGTCTCCCCCGTCACAGTCTGCACACATTGTTCAGCCTGAGCAGCTCCTCTTAGCTCTTACATAAGAGCTGCTGTGCACCGCCTTCAAACTTACCTCCATTCCCCCAAGTGTGTCTACACTCATGCATGCCCACATGTGCACAAAGGTTTGCATACTATAGAGGACATTTGAGCTGTGCAACTGTATGTACTCCTTCAGTGCAGCGGTGGACCGGGCTTGTTGGGTTCTCTGGCGCCAGGATCTGTGATGGTGCACAGCACATTCCACTGAGGGTGGCTGTGATCTGTGCACAACAGGCAGGAACCAAATCCCACGCCTGGCTTTGTTGTGACAGATCCCCAGAAAGTCAGTAGCATTAGCTCTGGCTGCTATTTTGATTAGCTCACAGGCACAGAGCAAACAAGCTAGTTAATGCTTTAAGCCATTTCACAGGTCCGGGGGTCAGGTATAACCTTTGACCTTTCTGGTACCATCTCAAATGGATTTTAGGACAAAACAGGAGACTGGAAGTTAAAATACCTGATTTCCAAGAAAAGACATCATCATCAGGTCAAAATGACCAAAAGTTCATATTAAACATTTGGCTGAACTTGTATCATTATAATATCATTAAAGGTTTTAAAAAGGAGACTAATATTATAATACTTTGCTTATTTTTACACTTGTTAGTCCTGTTCTTACCATCATAAAACTGAACTACCACATCAGAACGTAATTTTAAAAATCATCTGGTCGGTCGTAAAATGAGATAAATACGCCCTTAGATGAAGTACAATAACTGATTTATTACACTGTCATTATTTAATAAGAAAACCTAAACCAAAACCCAGAAACAGAAGAATAAGCACCCCTCAGGATTCAGTAGACTGTAGAACGCAGCAATGTGGAGGACCTTTGGCCCACTCTTCTTTACACTGTTGCTTCAGCTTCGTATGTTTGCGCTTTGAGTGCTCAGACGAGTAGAAAAGCACTATATATAAGAACTAGTCCATTTACCATGTTACCATTCGGTTCACTGAGGTTCGGTGCATGCTTCTCTTCAGGTCCTCGGACTGAGGTCTGGACTCTGACTGGACCACTGCACCGCCTTCATTAGGGCTGTGCCACATCATATAGTCCACGATAATACGTGTATAATTTTTTATATGATGTAAAAATGTCATATATCCGTTGCTATAGCAACGCCATGCATTAAAGTATGTACATACAGGCTTTGAGCCAGAAAAGATTTTCAGCACGGCCTGCCGATCAACCGCTGGCCAGCAGCCCGACACAAGGAGCCCGGACATGTCTGAGAGCAAGTCAGCCTCCAGGGACAACTTGGAAAAGGAGCTTGATGTATAACCTCCAATAAGGAACAATCCTGAGCAAAATATGCACGAAAACTGCTCCTGTTAGAGTTGGAAAGCTGTTTCACCGCTTGAGGCAAAAACACACCAAGGAGTACAACCAGACTTTGAAGGAGCTACTAGCAGCTTGTGACGTGTGACCCAAATCTGAACAAATGACTCCGCGAAGTGTCGACGGAGCACTCGCTAGCTGCACTCCAAAGACAGCAGGGCGAGCATCATGCGGTGGACGAGCAGGGATTCAAGCTGCTGGTTAAAAAGCTCAACCCAAGATGCAACATCCCAGTGTGCAGGCTCCCGATGAGCTACAAGCTTCAATTAGGCGTGAAGCTAAGTGGTAAATGGACGAGTTCTTATATAGAGCTCTCAAAGCGCTTATACAGCATGTTAGCATTCACCCATTCACACCACATTCATGCAAGCACTTCCATAGGAAACTGAGCTAAGTGCTTTCTGTCGAACATTCACTCTCCAACTCTTGTGTCGGAGAGCAACTTGGGGTTCAGTGTCTTGCCCAAGGACACTTTGGCACACAGCTCGGAGCAGCCAGGAATCAAACCACCAGCCTTCCGATTGGTAGGTGACCTGCTCTACCTCCTGAGCCACAGCCCCGTCTGCTCAGGAGCCACTACCTCGGCGACATGCTTACAGCCTTCTGTTGTGGCACTACTATGGCTCTATAATGCTGCAGGCGCCTTGTTCTGATAGATTCTAATTAGGATTATCAATGACAGTGACTCAGTGGAAAGGAGGATGGAAATGCCCAAACTTACACTTAAAAATCCTGCTAATGGCAGGATTTATTTTTCTAAATATCATCGAAATCACAAATTTTCTTGAAATAGAGATAATTTTCAAGGAGGCTGGAGCTCTGTGGAAAGGTATTTGCTCATGTCCCAATTTCTTTAAATATTTTGCATATTTGTCACATTTAGATGTTTAAATCATCAAATGTTAATATCAGACAAATACAAGCAGAGTAATTATAAAAAGCGGCTTTTAAGTGACGACTTTATTAATTGAGAGTAAAATCGATCCAGACCTTCCTGTCCTGCATTAAATAATAATCACCCACATTATTTGGAAAGCTGAGTTCAATTTCACCAGCCACACCCAGACCTGCTGAGCCAAGAAGCTGCTGAGCTAGAACCTGTCTGATGAGCGAAAAAGCACAAAGCAACACATCATGTCACAAGGTGAGGGCTTAAGTACAGCTGAGACACAAAGTCACTGATATCCATCAGTCCGGAAGGAGGTACAAAGTCTCTGGGACTCCAGAGAACCGAAGGAAGAACCAATATCCAGCTACAACAGGTGACTTCCTGATGATGCACATGGGCAGATTTACGGGGTCAGAACAGCACCACCCTGCTGCAGCTGGTTAAGGATGCATCAGATAACACCGTTCATCTGCTCTGTGAAGTCGGAGAAGTTGAAACTTACTGCTAATGCTGAGTTTTACCCTCATTAACAAAGAACATGCAGTTGGCCTTGGACCCAGATCCGTAACACCAAGACTCAAACGTCTGCCAGCAGAAAGAGCTTAAAGATTATAGTTTAGTTATGACACCCATATCTAAGACTGTGCCTCACATGAATGTATGAACTGCCTGGTTAGAAACAGCAGCTCTCCTGATGTCCTCTGCAGCTCCTGTCATGCTCCCCGAGCCCAGAGGTTTGGAGTTTTTATGGGTTCATGTTTGCTTTTGGTTTGATTTATGTTTGAGCTTTGTAATGTTCTTGTAGTACTTGTTCTCCGTTACCTCCCTTGTGGCCTTGTATACGGTTTGTCTTGCAGTCCTGGTTACCCCGTGGATTGGCGTCACTACGTGTCTTTGTCCCAGTTAATACTTAATTTACTGCTGGTTTCATTCCCTGCATTAAGACATTGTGAAGTCTGTTTTCTGTGGCTCGTTACGGTTTCCTCATCAAGTTCTTCCAGGTTGAGTCTTCAGGTCTTGTTAGTTGTAGTTAGTGTGGACTTCAGGGTTGCTCTTAGTTCCCTCCTGCAGTCTGTCCTGTTCCAGTCTGTGTTTACCCTTCGTCTTTCTATTGTTCCCTGACTTTACCTCCCATCTTCCATTGTGTCAAGGTACTTGTCTCACTTCCTGTTTTATTTTGATATCAACTTTGGACTGTGTTAATCTCTGGACTTCAGCATTAAAAGCTTGCTTTGAGTTTAACTTCTGCATCCTGCGTAATGCACCTCGAGGCAAATGTTTCTCCTGCTTTGGTGCTATATAAATAAAACTGATGTGAACTGTGTGCAAAATTCATTCACTAGCCACATGGCATATTGTGACAGCTCAAAGCCAAAACATGATGCCTTACACAGATACAGAAAGCACTGCACTCTCATGCAAGGTTACACGGAGGCATTTCCATCTGCAGGGTTTAGTTTGGAGAAACAACACGCTTAGCAGAACACAAAACATCACACATCAGTCTGAGAGGAACAGACAAGGCTGTTACCCTTCCATCTGTGACGCAGTCAAGCAACTCCAGCCCTTTGGAGGGGAGAAGGAGCAGCAGCCTGAGGGATGGCAATGCAGAAAAGTCAGAAGACCTTTTGGCAAATAAAAAAACCTGATAAATAGCTGAAGTGCACATGTATCTATAGAAATACACCAGTGACAAAGATAATGAGGTCCATCATCCAGTTACCCATATAATTACATGCTCAAGGACCTGACAACAGTTAACACCCTACTTTTCAAGCTAGAGTCAATATTTGATGAGCCACAGTCACTGTTTGATCACATGAAGTAACTCAAATAATGACAAAGTGCATGTCTCTGTCTTGTGGTCATTAGTTACTATAGTTTCCAGCTAAGCACAGGACAACTTAAAGCTGATGAAATGCATTTGCAGGAAACGTTGTTCCCCCTCAGTCATTCATGAAAGAGCTGAACAGAGCGACGGTCAGTGGGTTAAACATCATCGTGTTCCAGTGTGTCGCACAATCGTGTGTCACAGCGCCGGCTGCACAGTTCCCCGTGCTAACCATACCCTCAGATCTTACAGTGCAGGAACTGGGAGCCATTTACAGTGGAGTGAGGACAGCGTGTACTCAGAGGTCAGCCTTGCATGGGTCTCTGACTGCCTACAGTCTATAATTAATGTCTTACTCATCATTCGTACAGTAAGAACTGAGAATGTAATTCGGCTGTTACTAATATTTTAAGGATATTCAAAAACTGATTACACTGCCAGGATGTCTGCAACCGGAAGGGGGCTGAATAGGATGTAACACAAGGCTGTTTGTGGCATGTGAAGGAGAAGCTGAGTTTGCATAATGATTTAAAGTACCATCGCACTTTGGTCGCGTGACACGAAATTAAATATCAGGACGATGCCGCGCGCAGCGCTCCACGGCGGGCCTATGCAACAACAACGGAGCACAGATTACTGTATGGGCCGAGGAGAGCCACGTATAACCCACCACAGCTACTTATATTGACACGTGAGCATTTCCCACAGTGACTGGGCTAAACTGGGGGCGGGGTGCCCCGAGTCCGGGGTGGGAGACCGCGCTCGGCTGCTGAGGCAGCTTCAGGAGCCGGGCTGAGCCGGGCTGAGCCGGGCTGAGCCGGGCCTACCAGCACGACTAAGGACAACAAAAGCTCACAGAGACTAACGTGAGTCAGTGCTGCGCGGTAATCCCGGGAGCTGCAGTCGCCATGGTCAACAAACCACCCTGAAGCCCGGCCGTTCTTAAAGCAGCGCCAGGCTCAGGGCACAACCTAACCTGTACATTCGCTTTGACGTAGTAACGCAGTAACGTTGCGCTTAAGTAAAAATCTTATTATAACCCCTCCCACACACACTCACACACACACACTCACTCACTCACACACACACACACACACACAAAAGGAAAAAAAGCTGCTTCACCATCTGACGAGCAACCAAAAGTTGACACCATTTCCTAAAGCTAGCCGGGGCTCGAGCCCGGAGCGAAGTAACAGCTTGACAGCCGATTAACTTTCAAAGGCCTGCCAGTGAAAGCTGAAGGCTGCGACGCATCACCCCAACCAACGCTATCGTGACAGCACGAAAATGACAGGCAGCAACCTACCCTTTGGTTTGGGGCCTTTAACACCTTTCTTTGGAGCCATGGCTTCGTCTCCGGTTGCTACAAGTCCCCGACTGAAGGCTGAAACGACCGGCGCTGCTAAAAGTGGTGAAAAGAAATCAAAATCTCTCCTCCTCTCTGATAACACGCAGCACCAAAGAAACCCCGTCCACTTCAACACTGACAGCTCATTTGGCCAATGAAAGCCTTGTTCAACAAAAGTGGGCGGTGCTTGGAAATCATTGCCCAATGGAAGCCGAGTAGCGTTGGGCTTATTCAACCGTGTGGATAGACTTACCTTTGCCCCTCCTCCGTCCTGCTCTGGAACGTGGCAGTATGGTAGATGTAGATGCCCTGGCATCGCGTGTTCTTTCAACACTTACCACAAACGTTTCTCCAAACAGCGTAAAGACCGGTGGAGTTTCTCAGAATCACAATTTACCGTCAAAAAGTAAATAAATAAAGCAGCAATGAGGACATTAAAATGTATATTTTTGGTTTGTTGCTGGATATTTTATGACAATATCTTATTACATTTCAAGCTGATCCAGTGACCCTGAACCCTCCTTAGTTATGCTGCTATAGGCTGCTGGGGGGTTCCCATGATGCACTGAGTGTTTGTTTTCATTCACCTCTTTTACTCTGTTTATACCCTATTGTGCATTTAATCATCACTTATTAATAATCCCTCTCTCTCTTCCACAGCATGTCTTCTGTCCTGTCTCTCCCCCCTCAGCAGATGACCCCCCCTCCCTGAGCCTGGTTCTGCTGCAGGTTTCTTCCTGTTAAAAGGGAGTTTTTCCTTCCCACTGTCGCCAAGTGCTGCTCATAGGGGGTCG